>SNQJ01S0075080.1:21134-32457 GCA_010110895.2 Picea sitchensis
AGTCGTTTAAAGAGGCTTTGATGCTTCATGCTGGATCTTTTACTTTTCATGAGTTCTTCAACGACCAAGAGATAGAAGATATGGATTTTTATTTTTAATCATGTTGTAGATGATATAGTCATATGTTTTTGTTGGTTTGGTATGCTAATGGTTTGTGATTGACAATAATCGAGCAAACATCATGGTCTTTGTCTATTTGTTGTTGTATATGGTTGTAGAAAGGGAATTATTAATAATTATGGTCTCGAAATCTATATTTTTTGCATGTCGGGATCTTGAAATAATTGAGTTGGAAGATTGTAATATGTTTATCAGGACTTTTTGGTTTGAAGTTAGTCATAAAAGATAAAATCAATTCTAAGTTTTGAGAAGTTCTCAGAAGAACACAATACTATGTCTATTATCTTTTTTTGGAATATATAGGTTTTTTTCTTTTGAAAATAATATATGTTGAAATATATCAAAATTCAAATTTAATTGCCTAAATTGTTAATTGGAAGTATTAAGTTATTTATTCAAATCCACATAATCTTATGTATTAATAAACATAATGAAATGTTTGATCGAGATAATAGTCCCTATTACTCTACTATGTGGGAGTTATTAGAATATTTTCCTCCTCACTGCCACCATGCCAAGAGACAGAGGCAACCCAAAGCGTGGCCCAACCTACTATAGCTTCTTAGCTAGACGCTCTTGCCCCGCTACTCCTATTTCCTCACCTCATTACCCTACTCCGCCTTCAGTCGCATCTCCCTCCATTGCTCAGAATTGTGACAAAAATGATTGGGGTCTAGTCTTCGTAGAGGAGGAATTCCCTCCAATTCAGCCCCAGTCTAGTGTTGCTTCCTCGGCGGAAACCCATGGGAGTGCTCAGAATATCATAGGCCCTTCTACTCAAGAAGGTGTTGAGTCTATTTCCTAGGTGCCAGAAGAGTATTGGAGCTACCCTGTTCTTGAGGAGGTGGATCCCTTGATAGTTGAAGAAGTGGTTCCAGAAGTTGCAGGTCTAGATATAGCGGTTATACGAAACGAAGATGTGATGCCTGAGTTGACTCCCTAGCAGGGCTTCTCCGAGGAGCAATTGAACCTCATTTTTGAATTGCACTGGGATGTTGCAGACCATCTTCATCTCTAGGAGATCCTTAGTCGCCAACTGGATATGTTCTTCGACTCTTTCTCAAGCACGCCTGTGAAAAGGAGATGCCCAACCTATTTTCATCCATTCTCCTTCACTCCATCTTGGCCACATTCTCCACCAGATGATGGGGGTCAGGGTGCATCCGGAGTATGACATTCTCTAGTATTGTTTTCATTTTGCTAATGCTAGAAACGACACAATATTGGTTGTAGGACTCCTTGTAGTATCATTTGTTTATCCTAGCTATGGAAATTAACATAGTCATGGACATATTTTTCATGGCCTAGGTCTGGTTATTGTTTCCGTTTTTTGGCATAACAAACTACATGATCCTCCATATGTAAATGTTTTATAAACTTTTGAGGTAATACAATTTTTATTTACAAAAAAAAATCACGTATCAATGTGTGTCAAAGTCTCACAATCTTTGATTTATTTAGTTTATACGCCATACATTTTAATAATTCACGATTAACAATCTCACAATAAATCACGTATCAATGTGTGTCAAAGTCTCACAATCTGTACTATATATCTATCTAAACTATAGAGAATTCTCAAAACTATTAAAATAAAATAACAAACTAACCTGAAATTATTGCCTCTTACTTGTCTTGTGCATAAGCATCTGCGTTCATTGTTTGATGAGGTAAACCCACATCAGATCCTCCAATACTTCATGTAAACACGAAGCAACAATGCTTCAGAATTGCTAATGACATAACAGATAAAGGATATGGTAACAACAATTTTATAATTTACAAACAATCACGTCAAGATAAATCCCAGTGCGAAGATTTGTACATAACTGTTCATTTAACAAAGAAGATAAACCTTCTATTCATTAAATTAGAACAGAGTCATTGCTGTGAGTAAAATGAGATACATCAAATATGGACAATATATTAAATCATATCGCATCAACCTGTAACAAATCTTGATATCTAAAGTAGTCAATAATTTGATTACAAATTAAAATGCACAGAAACTTGAACAAAAGTAAGATACATTGAAGCTAAAGTCGTACAAAAAATCCACTTCCATTCGAGTCTGTATAAGCATCAGCCCATAGTCTCTGTTCTCCCAACAGTGATGGTTTGTTTACAAACAATAATAAGTATATAAAGGCCACAGGATGAAACATCCCCTGTGGAAAATATCAAAAACTGTTTTCAAAAAATATGGGAACAATCTCCCAGATTCCTATTTCTTCCTAAGACTAACAATCTAATCCCAAAACTGTGTAACAAAAAGCATGTTATAAAATGCCACAACAGATCCATTTCCCATTGAAATTCGTGTGTACCTGTAGATGGACAAAAATAAACAATTTCAGATAGATTTTAATTGTAAAATCAACAGAAATTAGAATTTTATGACTAGCTACAGAATCTCACGATTCTGTAGCTGGTCATATTTGCAAATAGAATCGCATTGAATTAATTGAATGGTAACAGAAATGTATGCGATCTATCAAACAAATCCTTTATTACTAAAGCAAACAAAATCGTTTTTTCTAATTCAAAACAAACAGAATCGTTTTTGAATCAATTCAATCAAAACAGAACTATATTCGATTTATCAAACAAATCTTTCATACTAATTCAAAACCAACAAAATCGCTTACGCTAATTCAAAACAAACCAAATCATTCTAAAATCAATGTTGAAATAACATACCTTGGCTGTAGGGATACGATTCGGTCAGGATAATTTCGAGTTAACAATGGCAGTGGCTGCCTCAACATTTTTGAACACGATAGAACCTGTGGTCTTTTGCCTCTTATCGTTAGCTTGCAGTCTATCATTTTCCTTAGAAAACACAGTCACCCGGTCCTCCAAAGACTTAATTTGGGATTGCAACAGAGGGGCATCTGTGTAGTATCGTTCGAGCCAAGAGTTACATTCAGTGCACTATGGTCGATCAGGCCGTGCCATTACAGGTAAGGCATCTTTTAAATTACCAGGGGTTCCACTATCAAACTTGATCTCGGGGAAGTTAGGGTCATCCTTAAGGAACGGTGGGAGGTTGGATACATAGTCATAGGGTTCAATAGAACAGAGGTCGTGTGAGTATGGGTACTCCTCGGTCAAAAATCGTTCAATCTCAGAATCCGAATCTTCGCTCAAAACAATAGGCTTCTGGTCTGTGTTTTGTTTGGGCTTATTACGAGCACACCTAGATACCCAGCGTGCAACCTTCTTACCCTTGCTGTTGACATCTGTATTACCGTTGCCCTTTTTTCTTGCAGGCCTCTTAACAGGCTTAACACTGCCTTTTAAACATGAGCCAGGTAGGATGTCAGGTAGGTCATCATTGGGGTAGGTCGAGGGTTTGACAGTGGGTAAGAGTGTAGGAGAGGGCACTACAGGCCCAACAAGGGTTTCAGTGACCACAGTCTTGTCCACTTGACCACATTCAGGAGTGGCAAAGCCATTCCTCAACAGGAAAGCTTGCCAACAGTCACCACTCAACCTCAAATGATGAACAATATCGATTTTAATCAAAAAGTGATGGAAAAGGCTGGAGTCAGCCTTCTCCCTCTTATAACCTTTAGCCATTTTATACAGACTGCGAAAAAGGTAATGAGGCATATTCAAAGGGAAATCTATGAAATTCATAAGCAACCGGAGATGGTAAAGAAACACTAAACCATATCTACCTTCGCAAGTCACGAATTGCTTAACAATGGCCAATAAATCATGCCACCTAGACTTAAGGGCTATGACTGGCATACCTCTGTCACAACTGATAATTTTCCTCGATGTAAACAGGAGCGGCCATGGCACTTCATCCACCTTCAAATTCTTAAACCATCTCTACCCCTTAGTTGGCAAACTCGTGGCTGAACTAAGGAATTCTTCGTTCAATTCGAGTTGGATGTCCCCAACTTTAGCCCTGCATCCATCGAATGTGAGGGCAAACTGCTGAGCGACTGCGAGGTTGAAACCCTCGAATTTTTGGATGAAAACTAACCAGCCATTACTCTCCAAGTCCTCATGAGCATTGTCAAATAACAACAGCGTTTGGATGCCATTAGGTTCTATGCGCACTACAGGGGCCATAGCAGGGAGCACACGGTCAACAAGGTAATCGGTGAGGGGATTGGACGGGGTAGACACAGGACCAATTCCCACAGTTTTCTCAAAACAAGTAGAGGTAGCCCGAGATGCAAGGCAGACGTTAATGCCTATGCGTGCGAGGGTGGTGGAATGAATTGATACCATGCAAAACATTCATTTTGACATGTACAATCGACGACGCCTTGGTAATTCAAATCACTTTTGGTGTGTGTCAAAAACAATGTAAACGACATGCCAAACAAACAACCATTGAAAACCATGACAAGTCAATCCGAATGTTTGAACAAACAATAGCATTTGTATGATTTAAAACAAAACAACATTTCGAATATAGTGCCAAAGATTTGATCATAAAATTTATGCGTTCTATGAAACCATTGCACCAAGGATTTAATCAAAGACACCAAAAATCATTGCATGGCGAACCTATAAATTGAAACCATATCAACAAAAATGCAAAGTGAATAAAGGTTTGGTGTTTTGACAAAAGTATGACTTTTAGTGAGATAGGGGTGAAAAATTTATAACCACATGAACCAGAAGGATTCATAACAAGCCAAAGATGATTTTAATGCCATCGATATGACTTGCGACTCAAGGTTTTTACGCTTGCAGTCGTGAAAAAGAAAATGAAAGGCAGGTGTGCGAATAGTGTCGTTTTGTTTTAAAGAATTGCGACGAGTATTGAGGGTTCAAAACCCTTGTGTAGGCAGCTTGTAAGGAAAAGATAAAAATGTGAAATGGCTGCCAACACCCCCAAGTCCATTTCGATTAAGAGATCGATCCAATGATCAATGACACTGCATCCCACAAGGAACTGAACCAAACTGCTTAAATACCAGTGGGAGGTCTTCAGATTTATATGTTTCTCTTATTTTTCTTATTGTAATATAATAGTTCATATTTGATTGGACTTTTTGGGTTATTTCTTTATGCAAAGGATTATATGCTAGTTTTGTATTTCCTCGTCAGAGCTGCTAGGCTCTTCCTCTTCTTTAGTTTTAAACTTTGCTCAAGAGCATCAATGTTTTCCCCATGAAAATATGAGTGGTATGGATTATTTTCAATTGCAAAAGAGTGAGAAGGTAACTTCATTTTTGGGATCACATAGAAATCTACTACAAATTAAATATGTAAAATAATTCCTACCTTATATGTGAACAACGATTATGATTTTATATTCGAAACTTGTCATATAGTTGTTTATGTTAGTGATACAAAGTATACATACATATAAATATTGTCTTAGCCATAGGAATACAATATGACCTAGTAATCAGTCATGTAATGTAATTATCAGAGATGAAAGAAGTTGCATGGCTAGGTTGATTTGTAAATTGTCATCATGATAGAATTTTAATATACAAAGGTAGTTTTTTTTTAATAAAATGATTCCTTGTAAAGTTATTTCTATTAATAAAACATATGTACAAAACATTTAAAAAAAAACTCAACTTCTTAGAGTAGCCACCACAAGCATAAGAAAAAAGAGCTAATACATCTACCAACTACTTGTCCGAGGTACAAAACTTTTCCATATAGGCTACAAAAAATAGTAAAGTCTTTCCTTGAAGGTGACATGAGGATTTTGAGCTAGATTGAAGACCCTTCCCAAGAAACCCGCATTGGAGTTTAATGGTTTTAAGCCATCTCATGTCATTTGAGTGCATAGATATTAGTGATTATCATTCGTTGGTTTTATATTCATACATGACAGAGATATATAAAACATTATTTGATGGATATTTATGGCTTACTGAGCAACATTTTTCTTGTGCATACTCTCTTCGACACTCTCCATGACACTTCCCTTGTGACGGTTAATCTATTGACCACTTTGGTGGGTGTTGAGGTGTCTTGAGGAGGGCTATCCATTTGCACATTTGTTTTGCTTATTGTTATGCCCCTAGAGCACCTTACCATGGATATTTGTTCCCTGATTGGCTTGTTTGAGGAGATATTTAGTTGGATGTTATATTTCTACTTCATTGATGGATTATCCATGATGTTTCATTGTCAGTTTGATTGAGTGCTTCCTCTTACTCACATTTTATGCTTTGAAGGTTTTTTGTTTGTTTTGAGCATATGGTTGTTATTGGGTGATCATTTACCCACTATTCTATTGGATTACTCCCTCACTTTGGTATTCAGGCACTTGGTTTGATGTATTATGGAGGGCCATCCCCTAGGATAAGGGCACACATGCGAATTTAAGGAGCATTTACTTGGTCAAAATTGCTTGAACTATGGAGGCATCATGCACATGACTTGGACAAGTGGCATCTCCACTTTATTGGTCATCTATATTTTTGTTTTACCTTCTCTAGGGTCGTTGAATTGTATTAGAGGTTGTTAGACGGATATTATTGTTTATGTACTTCTAGGAGAGATCATGGATCTAGCTTTGGATATTATTATTTTTATTTGGAGAGGGATTTGAGCCCTTGATCTATATAATAGAGACTCACTCACCTTGTAATGGTTGATGGAGAATTGATAAAAAAACTCATGCTTGGCCTTTTCCTATGTTGCTTATGAAGGTTACCTAAATGTGTGTGGATTTTCATATTTCAGGTTGTTGTTGAATTTATGTGTTGGAATTTCTTGCTAAAACCTGTGACAAGAAGGACTTCATGTTAGGGTTGCAATGTCATGGAAGAAAGGGAATGAATAAGGTGCTAACAATTTATCTCTTTTCTATTTTTATTTCCAAATTTGAAGCATTGTACGATATTATTTCTTTGAAAGATTTCATGGTGTCTTTGAACTTGGGATAGAATATATTTTTGTTCTCTAGTATGTGCAAAAGAAGAGAACCTATAGAGGGCCTACAAAACTGTCAATTTCCAGCCACACAATTATGCATTCACTATTAAATTCTTCCTATGTAAACAACAAACTTACCCCAGATCATCCACAATTTCCAGTCTGCTTAAAATCCCTATGACTGCATATGCCCAATTGGGTTTTAGGAACTAGTTATACACCTCCAACCATCCTAAAAATAAACATAATCTATCATATAAATTTATGTTCTACAATGTCATGGAGGAAAGGGAATGAATAAGGTTCTAATAATTCATCTCTTTTTTGTTTTTATTACCATATTTGAATCATTGTACCATATTATTTCTTTGAAAGGTTGCATGGTGTCTTTGAACTTGGGATAGATTCTCTCTTTTTTGTCTAGTATGTGCATAAGTAGAGCACCTATAGAGGGCCTACAAAATTGTCAATTTCCATCCACACAATTTTGCATTCACTATTAAGTTATTCCCGTGTAAACAAAAAAATGTACCCTGCATGATCCACAAATTCCATTCCTCTTAAAATCCCTACAACTCCATATGTCCAATTGGGTTTTAGGCACTAGGCATGTCAATGGAAGGCATGGCATGTCAAGACAAGGCATGTCAATGCAAGGCAAGGTATTTCAAGGAAAGACATTTTAATTCAAGGAAAGGGATGTCAGGGAAAGGCATGGCAAGACAAGGCATGTTAGGGCAAGGCAAGGCAAGGCAAGGCATGGCAAGGAATGTCAAGGCAAGTCATGGCATGTCAAGGAAATGCACGACAAGGCAAGGCAAGGGAATGCATGGAAAGGAAAGTCATGGTAAGGAATGACAACGCATGGCAAAGCATGACAAGGAAAGGCAAGCCATGTCAAGGCAAGGCATGGCTTGTCAAGGAAAGACATGGCAAGGCTAGGCATGACATGTAAAGGCAAGGCATGGCATATAAAGGCAAGGCAAGGCATAGCATGCCAAGGAAAGGAAATGGCTTGTCAATTCAAGGAAAGGCATGTCAAGGAAAGGTATTTCAAGGCAAGAAATTAAGGCAAGGCATGCCATGTCAAGGCAAGGCAAGGCAAGTCATGGCATGTCAAGGCAAGGCAAGATATGTCAAGGAAATGCATGGCTTGTCAAGGAAAGGCATGGAAAGGCTAGGCATGACATGTCAAGGCAAGGCATGGCATGTCAAGGTAAGGAAAGGCATGTCATGTCAAGGCAAGGCATGCCAATGCAAGGCATGGCATGTCAAGGAAAGGCTAGTCATAACATTTTTTATAATCTTTACTAACGTTTATTAAAATTGTTGAATGTTTTACATCATTGAAATGACATCTTAGATGTAACTTATTTTATATTTTATTATCGTATGTGCACTTTGGTATGATGTAATATGATTACCATTTCCTTTCATATGTTGTAATATTAGATATATAACAGAGAAATTAATTATTGCATGAAATAAATAATAAATTTCCATTCTAAATGTTTGTTTTTGCAGAACAAGGATCTTCCAGAAGATCTGAATCATCCTCAACAAATAGATCCAGATCATGATGTTGGGTCCGATGCTGAGATGGAAGATGATGCTCATGATGACACAGATACAGATGATAGCGATGTCGTTGCCGATGTAGATGACGATGATGACGATGATGATGATCATGATCACGATGGTGATGATGATGTTGAGGCAGTTACTGGTAGCATCCAATGAGATTCATGATCATATAGACTGCATCATGGATCATTTTTGATATATTGTTATAATGCCTCTTTTCATGGTTTCTATCATATGTATCATTTTCACGGCCTCCACTACCATATTATTGAGTTGTATCATTTTGACATGTTTCATGTTGACTTATATCGTTTGGACATGACGTATCATATTGACTTGTATTATTTTGTCTTACATAATTTATTATTTATATTTATATCATTTGTATATGATGTATCATTTTGACTTATGTCGATTGTTGGGCATGTATCATTTTCAGATGATATTGATCTACTATCATATATATTTGACTTTCACTTGTTCTAGTTATATATGATGATGATCTTATCAATATTGACTCATCAATTTTTATATATTGAAAGTGGTTGATGATTTTTGGATGCATATTTATTAAGTATGATCGTTTTGATTCACTGCTCATGATGGATGTTGTCAAATTCACTTAAATTATAGATATTTGACTCACTTGTTTTAATTATAGATGATGATCATGTTATAATGATTATCTTGTTATTTTATATATATTGGATGTTATAGATTCTATTTTGGTGGAGATTTAATGAGTATAATGATGATGTTAATTTGTATGGATTTTTGTTTCCTTAAAAAAATCTTTATAAATGTTATCCTATAAAATATTTCAAATGCATTTATATGAATTATTGTATAATCATATAAGTTATTTAAGAGACATGATATATTTAACAAATTAAATTGAAATAAAACATATTAAAATAATAATTGTAAGCAAAACAATAAGCATTTTTGGATGCAAGAAAGGAAACAACAATGGAAGTCAAATTGAAAGCAAAATTGAAAACCATACCAGAAGTAAAATTGGAAGCAAAATTGAAAGCCAAACCAAAAACAAAACGGGAAGAAAAACTAGATGTAAAACTAGAAACCAAACCAGAAGTAAAACCACCAGAATGCTACCAAGTGGAAAACTATGGTGTGAGTGAAGGGGTTTAATAACACAGTAACGCAGATGGAAAAAAATTATTGTGGTGGTTGATAATGATCATGACCGACATAACATTTTCCTTGTATTTCCTACTCAGAAACTGTTATTTTGTGGTAGCAACATCAATAGACAGGATCTTTGAAGCATGTTTGGCATAGGAGAAGCATTCGATTTCCCAGCATTAATACCGCAATGAGGCTTAACCTGCCATTCTTTCAACCTTTGATCACCACGTGTAAGAAACATTAAAATAACTATCATAAATGTTTTATGATTAAAAAGGAAACAAATATGAACCTTTTGAGAAACTTCGAACATGTGTACAACAAAGACTCTCATTGTTTTGTACCATCGACTTTAAATTTTAAACAATATTTTTCATTAAATTAAATATTTTGAAATCATTCAAAGTAAAGTGGGTGATCATGTAAGCAACCTCCCTCCAATGTTTATATTCCGAGATTCTCCTTCATCAAGTGTGCTTGTAAAATAATTTAAAAATAAAAATAAAATTACTCTATTAAAACTATTAAAACTTTAGACTTAATTTCAAATAATTATTGTATTTTACATAATTATTATAAAAAAAAATTAAGCAATTTAATCCCTACGTAGATAATATACACCTGATTTGAAACCATGGCCCTCAAATACTCGCGATTGTTTGGTTAGGTTTCATTGTTTCTTCCACCACAAAATATTATGATGTTTGGTTGATTATAATGTTTGGTTAACATTAACAAGGACATCTAAATGTTATTATATAAGTTTTATTTAATAATGTAAATTTTCTTAAATAATCATATATTTAATAAAGTTAATTTTTTTAAATAATTATATAATTAAATATTATATTTTCCAAAAATTATTTTATATTGATATATAATATATAATGAGTTATTTTTAAAATTGTTATATGTTATTTTCTAATTCTATTATATTTAGGTCAATATTTTTAATAGAAGAAAAAACATTTTTGAATTTACTAAAATTTAGATAATACTACATTTTTAATTAAAAAAAACAATAATAAAAATAAAGTCAGTTTAATATAAAAATAATTACATCTACTATGTAAAACTTGACATGGAATGAAATAATAATAATACAATTTATACCTTAAAAATTTGGATCATTCTAGATACTTGATAGATCCAAGTTTAACATCGATCTAAACGAGTGATATATATATATATATAACACTTTGATTAAAATTAAATAAATAAACAAAAGAGATTAAGATTTGATAGGATAAAAAGGATTTATATGTAAACAAAATAAAAATTAATAAAAAAATTATTAATTATTTTAAAAAATCATAATAATAATAAAATAATAATTAAAATTTATCAAAAATACCAACCTTCCTAACCTCTTAAATCAAAAAAACTATGGTGATTTTGGAAAGCTTCTCTTAATGCTTTTCGAGCACAGAAACAAAATTCTAAAGAATTGCAAGTAATCACTTACCCTTTTAAGGTCAGATAGACCAATTCGGTCTTAGTGGACGTTAATTGTAAATTCTAACCTTGTACAATATCTATTGCAAACTGATATTCAGAAAAGAACAGAAAAGATACAATGGCAAATACAAACATTACACAG
>SNQJ01S0075080.1:32507-46837 GCA_010110895.2 Picea sitchensis
TCCAAAACCCTAATTCCTTAACCGGAAATAGAAAAACATCGGCAAAAAACCATGTGCCGAAAAACCACCTAAATATCATGTGGTCCTGAAAATATGTCATCCTGGTAATATGTCGTCCCGGAAATATGTCATCCTGGTAATATGTCGTCCCGGAAATATGTCATCCCGGTAATATGTCGTCCCGGAAATATGTCGTCCCGGTGCGAAAAAAAAATTCGGGGGCGCTGCCCCCGAACCCCCACACCAGGGGCTCCACCCCCCCTCTAACCCCCTGCGCACTCAACACAGACACTCAGACATTACTACTCGTGCAAAGAATATAACACATACATAATATAATATGATATCATCAGTATAATATGAAATTTAATAGAGCATGTTACATTGAATAAGATTACACTCATATGTCAACTCTCGATGATGGTGGTGGTGGTGGTCCATTGAGACCAAATGGTCTATCGAAACTTAAGAAGGTAAGATATTACTTCAATTTCTTTAAAATTGTATTTCTATGCTAAAAAAACATTGAGAGAAGCATTCCAAGATCACCATAATTTTGACGACTTAGGAGGTTAGGAAGGTCGGTAATGTGGAAGATATTTTTAATTTGGGATCTAATATGGGTATAGGCAGGGCAGTCCAAGAGGAAGTGTTTTTCATTTTCTACCTACTTAGTGTCACAAAGACGATAGATTCTCTCATCCCATGGTGTTTTGGGAGTTGTCTAATGCCCATTTTCACTATGTAACTCGTGAGAGTCTGTCCTTATTTTAGCAATGTTGATTTTCTTCTTTGCACTTTTCAAAACTGAGAGGTAATTTTGATCTTCTAAATTAGGGTTGATCACCTCCTTGTAGTATCTTAATTTCCTTTTATTCATTAATTCTTTATCACACCACATATTCTCCTTAAATTTATAAGTGATAATATTTGTAAATTTTTCAATATTCTCATGTTGGCTTCTTCTTTTATTCCTCAATTATTTAGCCAAGATTTGGCATCTTTATGCCATCCCCACTTGAGCCATTGATGGTTTTGGATAAAGTTTGAAGAAATTTTCGAGAGCCTCTTGTCATCCATGTTGTTTATATTGTTCTTGTACGTTAGGTATATAATCATAGCAATGCTCTCTATTGGATTGGTATATTCTTTACAATGAAAATCAAAGAAAACGACAGCAAGTCGGAGGTCGAGGTGGATTGACCAGGCAAAGTCAGAGTCAAATAAATCGACAGCGAGTTGAAGGTCGAGGTGGATCAACCGGGTAAAGTCAAATTCGAAGAAATCAATAGAAAATCAAAGAGGTCAACAGACAAGAGGCTGACAGGAGGGCGCATGGAAATTGACTTAAGACTGAATGGAGGTCGATTGGTAATCGACTGGTAAACTGAGTTAGATTCAACTGTAAAAGAATCCCGAGATTCGTGGGATTTGTAGCCAATGATTTGTGAGGATCTGTAACTGTTTTTGGGTGCCTTTCTTTAGGGTTTTTCCTACTGTAAATCTTATAAATAAGGCATGTTGTAATGTTGAAAAAGATAATATTTAGAAAAATTGTTTTAGAGATTTCTGGTCATGTAGATGTAAGTCGATTTGACTACAGGGTTGTTCTTGTGTAAGGAAAGAAGGTATGATGTAGATTGTGTCTTAGGTGTAGACCACGGTTAGGCATGTAACCTTTTATTTTGAAGGAATAAGACAATAAGAGAGAAAAATGCTGAAGGAATGTTGGTTTTCCCATTTGGGTTTCTAGGGTAAAATATTTGTGTATTGTGTGTTTGCTTTATCATTTAATTTCTCAATTAAATCTTTCTTCCTCTCTTCTGCTAGGTTTAGTGTGGAAGTGTTCCTCGTTTCCTAAAATGTGCTATCATATCTTGGTTTAACAACCTTGGATCTAAGCTAAACCCTAAGTACAGTAAGAGTTGTAAGTCAAAAATCTTTACGGATTGTGCTTAAAGAATGGTGAGTAGCTCGAGGATAGAGATCAAAAAATTTAATGGCCATAATTTTGAGCTTTGGAAGCTTAAAATTGAAGATCTCCTTGTGGATCGAGAACAATGGGAAACAATCTGTCTAGGTACCATTCTGACAGGCATGCCGAGGGAAGAATGAGAGAAACTAGAGAGAAGGGCAAGGAGCAAGATTTGAATTTGTATTGCATATTCGATACTGATCAATGTCTCAGGTGAATATTCAACCAAGAAATTGTGGGACAACTTGGGGAGCTTGTACTAGTCAAAATCCCAACTAAATAAGTTGTTCCTTAGTAAGAAGTTGTATTTTCTGAGGATGAGTGAGGGAAGTTCGGTGACTGAGCATTTAAATGTGTTTAATACCATTATAATCCAGTTATCTTCTGTGGATATTAAAATCATTGAGGAGAAATGTGTTAGCATATTATGTTATTTTCCAAACTCTTGGGATAGATTGGTCATGGCTATAGGGAGTAATTTAACTACATTAGCACTAGAAGACATGGTTTCATCTCTAATGTTAGAAGAAATGAGAAGGAATAACATGGAAGGATCAACCAAAGATGCATTAGTGGTGAGAGGTCGATCGATCGACATATATAAAGGCAAATTCTTGAGTAGAAAGTGTAAGTCAAAGGGTAGATCTAAATCCCCAGTTCAGTCGACAACAAGAAGATGTTGGAAATGTGGTAAAGTTGGGCATTACAAAATGGATTGCAAGTCGAAGGCAACAGAAGCCAGTACATGATCCAATGAGAAGCAGTTGACAGAGAGAAATATGACTTGATATAAGGGAGGCAATGTGTACCTTGCATCGACTAGTACATAGTGAGATCAAGATGTTTGGTTGATCGAATTAGGATAATCCTATCATATGACACCACATAGAGAATGGTTCTCTGAATATGAATGATATGAAGGAGGAGATGTGTTCTTGGGGGACAACTCGACAACCAAAATTGTCGGACAAGGAAGATTTCGAATGACACTGCAAGATGGGAGGAGTAGAACCCTTCCAGGTGTGCCACATATTCTAGGTTTGGCAAGGAACCTAATATCTATTAAGAAGATGAGTGATGCAGGGGTGCACACTCTATTTCAGAAGGATACCTACAAGATGGTCTGAGGTGTGATGGTCTTAATGAAAGGAGTTCGGATTGGAACCGTATACAAGTTATTAGGGAATGTTAACTTGACTAGATGAAACAACATCGTTGTTCCTGAAGTTGACTCTAATTCAACTCAACTCGACTCGACTTAGGATGAGTCGATTCAACCCGAATCGACAAGATGACCCGACCATGTATGGCATGAGAGGATGGGACATATTGGATAAAAAGGACTTCAAGCTTTGCACAACAAATGTATGGTTGAAGGTTTTCCTGAATGTAATTTAGAAGTTGAATTTTATGAACATTGTATATATGGAAAAAAAATCACATAAGGTTCCCATCTAGAGTGACAAGGGCAAAGGTGATTCTAGAATTGGTTCATAGTAATGTTTTTGTCCCTTTTCAGTGCCTTCACTTGGTGGATCCATGTATTATGTCTCTTTCATAGATGATTTTTCCAAGAAGAAATGGATATATTTCCTGAGGAAGAAAATAGAGGTTTACGAGAAATTCAAAGAGTTTAAATCTCTTGTAGAAAACTAGACAGATAAGAAGATTAAGGTGTTGAGAACTGACAACGATGGTGAATTCTATGGAAAGGAATTTGATCAGTTCTGCAAGCAGTGTTGCATAGAACGCCAAAATACCACACCATATACCCCACAACAAAATGGATTTGTTGAGAGAATGAATAGAACATTGATGGACAAGGCAAGGAGCATGCTCAATGGTGTTGGGCTTGCACAAGAATTATGGACATAGGTAATCGACACTGCAAAATATCTAGTGAATATGTCTCCTTCGTCCGTGCTAGTCGACACGATTCCACATGAGGTATGGTTTGGTAAGAAGCATTCAGTTTCACATCTCAAAATAGTTGGTTGTGATGCATTTGTGCATTTTCCCAAGGAAACGAGGAGGAGGCTGGACAAGAAGGAAGTCAAGTGTATTTTCATTGGATACAAAGAAGAAATGAAAGGATATAAGCTATGGGATCTTGCATCAAGGAAAACAATGCACAATCAAGATGTGATATTAAGAGAAGTTAGAAGGAAGTCTGAGTCTGAATTGATGGTTCAAATAGAGAATAATCCAGAGAAGGTGTGGTTTGGACTGAGGAATGAATAAGTTGATTTAGATGAGTCAACTGAATCAAATGAAGAGGTTGAACAACCGACCCCGGTTTTGGGGTCAGAAGGAGTAATAAAATGAGTCGAAAGGTATAGTCCGCCCAACTTTCATTTTGCATTTGTGTTAACTGCCACTGATGAAGAGCCAAGTCGGTCAAGGAGGTAAAACTTTGGAAGTATGCCATGGTTGAAGAAATGGAATCTTTGCATAAGAATAAGACATGGGATTTAGTCAAATTACCAAATGGAAGAAATCTCATTGGTAGCAAGTGGGTATTCAAGAATAAAATGGTCGCAGGTCAAGTCAAGAAATTCAAAGCTCAACAGGCAGCAAAAGGATATTCCCAAGTTGAAGGAGTCGACTTCGGTGAGATTTTTTCCCTTGTTGAAAAATTAACTTCCATTAGAGTACTAATGTCTCTGGCTGAAACATTTAATCTGGAAGTTTGAGTCATTTTATTACTCCTTCTGAGAAGTTAGAAGGAAGTCCGAGTCTGAATTGATGGTTCAAATAAAGAATAATCCAGAGAAGGTGTGGTTTGGACTGAGGAATGAATAAGTTGATTTAGATGAGTCAATTGAATCAAATGAAGAGGTGGAACAACCGACCCCGGTTTTGGGGTCAGAAGGAGTAATAAAATGAGTCGAAAGGTATAGTCCTCCTAACTTTCATTTTGCATTTGTGTTAACTGCCACTGATGAAGAGCCAAGTCGGTCAAGGAGGTAAAACTTTGGAAGTACGCCATGGTTGAAGAAATGGAATCTTTGCATCAGAATAAGACATGGGATTTAGTCAAATTACCAAATGGAAGAAATCTCGTTGGTAGCAAGTGGGTATTCAAGAATAAAATGAACGTTGCAGATCAAGTCAAGAAATTCAAAGCTCAACAGGCAACAAAAGGATATTCCCAAGTTGAAGGAGTCAACTTCGGTGAGATTTTTTCCCTTGTTGAAAAATTAACTTCCATTAGAGTACTAATGTCTCTGGATGAAACATTTAATCTGGAAATAGAACAGATGGATGTAAAGACATCATTCCTACATGGGGACCTGGAAGAATAAATCTACATGAAACAACCTGAAGGATTTGTAGTAAGGGGCAAGAAAGACTTGGTGTGTAAATTGAAAAGATCCCTTTATGGTATAAAGCAATCACCAAGGATTTGGTATCAAAAGTTCGACACATACATCCTTAGTTTGATATTTGTGAGAAGCAAAGTTGATCACTGCATATATTCCAAAGAAGAAGGTGGGTGTTTCATGTATGTAGCATTGCATGTCGACGACAAGTTGTTGATTGGAAAAAACATGAACGCAATAAAGGAGGTGAAGAAGCAACTATCCTCCAAGTTTGACATGAACGATCTTGGTGCAACGAACTTCATTTTGGGAATGGAAATCAAGAGAGATCAAACAACTAGAAAGCCCTAGTTGAACCAGAACAAGTATATTGAAACAATCTTGAAATGTTTCAACATGCATGATTGCAAAATTGTGAAGGTGCCAATTCCTGTGGGAGAAAAGCTAATTGTTGAACAGTGTCCAAGGACATAGGAGGAAATAGAGGACATTGCATGTGTTCAATATGCAAGTGTTGTTGGAAGTCTAATGTATGTGATGGTCTGCATTCGACCAAACATTTCCCATGTAGTGGGAGTGTTGAGTAGATACATGTTGACACCTGGAAAGAAGCATTGGACAACCGTCAAGAGAGTATTCGGGTATTTGTGTGGCATAAAATACTATGCTATATGCTATCAAGGAAAACCTAAAAGTGACAATGAATTAAATGTACATGTCCTTGTCGATGCTGACTAGACTAGAGATATGGATCGTCGAAGGTCAACCAGTGGATATGTGTTCAAGATGTTTGGTAGATAAATCAATTGGATGAGTAAGCAATAGGAGGTCATAGCCTTGTCATCAATAGAAGCTAAATACATGGCATCCACTCATGGAAGCAAAGAAGTAGTATGGCTACAAAGGCTATGTTCAGGAATCGGGTTTGAGTAGAGAGCTATGAAGATAAGTTGAAATAGTCAAAGAACAATATTTCTAGCAAAGAACCCAGCTTATCATTCCAAGACTAAGCACATTGATGTACAATACCATTTCATAAGAGACATGGTGGAAAGAAACAAGGTGCTACTAAAGAAAGTAGACACATTGGATAACATAGCAAACTCTTTGACCAAGTATGTGAGTGCTTTGAATTTCTCTAGTTGGTGCAGAGAGGTAATGGGATTTTTTTCCCTGTGTCTTTGAACGGGAGTTCATAAATATCCCAGTTCCAACAAAGAAGACAACAAGTGGGAGAATGTTGGGTTGTTATATTCTTTGCAGTGAAAGTCAAATAAATCGACAATAAGTCAAAGGTTGAGGTGGATCGACCTGGTAAGGTCGGAGTCAAATAAATCCACAACAAGTCAAACGTCAAGGTGGATCGATAAGGTAAAGTCAAAGTCGAAGAGGTCAACTGACAAGAGGCCGACAAGTGGGCGCATGGAAACTGACAAAAGATTGAATGGAGGTCGATTGGTAATCGATTGGTAAATCGGCTTAGAGTCGACTGTAAAAGAATCAAAAGAATCACGGGATTTGTAGCCAATGATCTGCGAGGATCTGTAGTCATTTTTGGGTGCCTTTATTTAGGGTTTTTCCTACTGTAAAGATTATAAATGAGGTGTGTTGTAATGTTGAAAAAGATAATCTTTAGATAAATTGTTTTAGAGGTTGGTGGTCATGTAGATGTAAGCCAAATTGGCTACAGGGTTGTTCTTGTGTAAATAAAGAAGGTACAATGTCGATTGTTTCTTAGGTGTAGACCAAGGTTAGGCATGTAACCTTTTATTTTGAAGGAATAAGACAGCAAGAGAGAAAAACACTCAAGGAATGTTGGTTTTCCCATTTGGGTTTCTAGGGTAAAATATATGTGTACTATGTGTTTTCTTTGTCATTTACTTTCTTGATTAAATCTTTATTCCTCTCTTTTGCTAGGTTTAGTGTGGAAGTGTTCCTCATTTCCTAACACTCTCAATGGGGGAAAGGCTTTCTTCTATGAGGAGGATAGGATAGAGCGTATTTCCCTTAATTTAAGATTACAAGTTCTAAAATTCTTTTGGATCTGTTCAATCTTTCTCCAGGATTCTCTAGATATACTGCAACCCCAAACTTCACATCCATATAAAATAACTAGAGTGACGAGAGTGTGAAAGAGGAGTTTTTTTTATCCCAAATCCAAAGGTTTGTTGATTTATAATTGTTTTCAAGCCCATAATAATATTTCCACCCTCCATTTATCCTTTTTCAAACACTATAGTTCCAATTGAGCTTGTGGTGGATATTGATTCCAAGATACTTGTATGAAGGTACTTCCTCCAATCTATTGTTGTCACAAACAAAACTATTGTAGGTGATCCTTTTGTATTTAATTATCATAACCTTTGTTTTGTCAGTGTTCACAGTCATGCCCATGATGTAGAAGAAGTCCTTCGGGGTTATTAGTTTCTTACCTAGGTCATACAGAATCTTCTCCATAATAATAATATAATCAACATAAAGAAGGAGGATGATGACTATACTAGCGAGATTCGGGACAACAGAGCCTGCGTCCTCCAAACAATCTTCTAACTTATCAATATAGATGCCAAAAAGGGTAGCAGATAGGGGAAAATCTTGCTTGAATCCTATACTACAATTAATTTATTTCAACCAAACCTCAATGTTCCTAAACTTGGAAATAAATTTCTCATATAGCCTTACTGCATCAACTCTTAACTCGAAAGGGACTTTAATCTCTTCTAGCCTATTCCAGAGGTTATTCTCGGGCACAATGTCAAAAACTTTTCTAAAATCAATGAAACAATAAAGGAAATCAGTTTTATCATTACGACACTCATCTGCAATGATCCTAAATGTAACAAAGTGGTCCATAGTGGAATGGTATCCTCTAAACCTAGCTTGGCCTCTATCTCTTTTTCCATGTCTTTCTAGCCATGTGTTGATCTTCTTTTATTCTTTATTTTATAAGTAGGTACAATGAGGCTTTGAATCCAAGGTGGGGAAAACAATTTTTGTCTAGGTTCTAGGACAATCAAATCAAGGCCTATACTCTTCTTCAAGGTCTTCTCCTTGCAAATGATGTTAACATAAAATCTTTGATCGCTATAAGAGACTCGAGTGTTAGCATCAAATTGATGATTGTAAAATCAACTCCAATGGACAACAAGCTTGCCCTGATCATTGCTCAAATATATACAAATATTAAGGATCATATCATAATTTCATTTTATCAAGTCTCACGAGAATTCTTGGGACGATTTACTAGCCAATGAAGCCACCTTATTAAATCTAGAGGTCTTGAAAATAATGGGGGGGAATTATATTGTTATATCTCCCTAAGTATTTAAGGTTTGTGATCCCTAGCCACACTACATATCCATTAACTAAAACATGCTCCATCCTATCATATCATTCTTCAAGCACGGGGAGGGGATATGCAAGGACATGACCCCATCTTGCTTGCCTGTGGGAAATAAACTATGTCTTGTCTATTGCACTTGTTTTTATGGTCTCTCACTAACAAGGTGGGGGCGCACACCTAGAATGGAATTCACATCAACTCCAGGAGATCTCTCAAGTAGAATCAATCCCAACAAGTAGGAGATTTATTTGATCTCGGGTTGTCTCTTCAAGATGCTAGTATACATGCTTCAATTTTTGGAGGCATTCAATGATAATTGCTAGAGTGCTTAGCTTTCTGGAATGCATTTGGATCTCAATATTTGGAAATTGCCTCTAGGATTTGGACTTGGATTAGAAGGAGGTTCTTATGTAGGATTTATCTCTTCTTCTGAATTCCCATAGAATTCACTTCTTTAGCTTTCTATATATCATTAGTAATCAAATTTTATCTCTATGCACTCTGGTTCTTAGATGTTTGGAATATGTCTTTCAATTTATATTTGGGATTAGACATGTTGGTAACTTCAATCCATGTTACAATAATTTCTAGAAGAATAATATGTTTGTTATTCTACTTCTAGGTGTGTAGAATAGAGAACCTCCCCTGTGTGATGGAGTTAGTTTTAGTCAACTTGGCTTCAATTCGACCCTATCACCCTTAGTTATTTCTAATTCGAGCTCAGAAATCATTGACTGCAAGGATATTTTGGAAATTAGGAGAACTCTTTGAAGGCGTGAGGAGTCTGCTCAATGTAATAGAAGCTCCATGTTCTTGATAACCTCCAAAGTTCTTGAGAATGAACATCAATGCACCACTCATAACGTGACAAGTATGAATCTTTTGGTCTAACAAAGGAAGAAATTAGATGTTTTGGTTCAAGCAGAGTGCAACATGCTAAGGAACCTAGTCATCAACCTTAGTAAAGACTACCACTCCATAGCCTCAAACAACATGATGCCAATCAACTCTGCCCTTGCATATTTCAAAGANTCTCAAGTAGAATCAATCCCAACAAGTAGGAGATTTATTTGATCTCGGGTTGTCTCTTCAAGATGCTAGTATACATGCTTCAATTTTTGGAGGCATTCAATGATAATTGCTAGAGTGCTTAGCTTTCTGGAATGCATTTGGATCTCAATATTTGGAAATTGCCTCTAGGATTTGGACTTGGATTAGAAGGAGGTTCTTATGTAGGATTTATCTCTTCTTCTGAATTCCCATAGAATTCACTTCTTTAGCTTTCTATATATCATTAGTAATCAAATTTTATCTCTATGCACTCTGGTTCTTAGATGTTTGGAATATGTCTTTCAATTTATATTTGGGATTAGACATGTTGGTAACTTCAATCCATGTTACAATAATTTCTAGAAGAATAATATGTTTGTTATTCTACTTCTAGGTGTGTAGAATAGAGAACCTCCCCTGTGTGATGGAGTTAGTTTTAGTCAACTTGGCTTCAATTCGACCCTATCACCCTTAGTTATTTCTAATTCGAGCTCAGAAATCATTGACTGCAAGGATATTTTGGAAATTAGGAGAACTCTTTGAAGGCGTGAGGAGTCTGCTCAATGTAATAGAAGCTCCATGTTCTTGATAACCTCCAAAGTTCTTGAGAATGAACATCAATGCACCACTCATAACGTGACAAGTATGAATCTTTTGGTCTAACAAAGGAAGAAATTAGATGTTTTGGTTCAAGCAGAGTGCAACATGCTAAGGAACCTAGTCATCAACCTTAGTAAAGACTACCACTCCATAGCCTCAAACAACATGATGCCAATCAACTCTGCCCTTGCATATTTCAAAGAATAGGAGTCAATATTCCAAATGAAAGATGACATAGACACCGAGTAGAAAAATTGTCTTCCCTCTAATGTTGGTCAGAAGGAGGCAAACAACAATCATGAGTTTTGTTAGTTCTTATGTTTTTTAAAGTAATTATAACACTAGCTATTTTTATTAAGTAATTTACTCTCAAGAACAATTGTGATGTAATCATCATAGACATTAGCAAAATCTACTATGTGGTTTCTAAGAATTCTCATTTTTGTACGAAACTTTATAACAATTTTTTTTTATACTTAATATTAATTTGTTTGCAACCATTTTAATAAAATATTCTCCATTTTTTATTAAAAAAAAACATTTAAAAAAACTATTATTATTTAAAAAATAATAATTTTTTTTAAAGTTCAAAATAATAAAATAAATCAATTAAAAGTAATTTTTTCAATATGAAACAAATACAAAGTAAACAAGGGCTACAAGTAGTCCTCGCCTCATAGGAAATCTGAAAAATGAAAATGTACGCTTTACATTTTTTTGTCTCATGGAAGTGATAGGTGATTCAAATTTAAAATATCATTTGATTTTATGTACATAATTACACATTTTGGTACAATATCTACCATTTGAATTTTCAATATAAATCTCAAATTTGTGTATTTAATTGTGAATTTTAATCGTAACATTCTTATAACTCTTTTAGTAAAATAATTAGAGGTAGTGCATGTTTTATTTAAATGAATAAATATTTTTATTTTTTAATCGAAATAAAAGAAAATTATATTATATATAAATCTCAAATTTGTGTATTTAATTGTAACATTCTTATAACTCTTCGTAAAATAATTAGAGGTAGTGCATGTTTTTAGAGTAAATGAATAAATATTTTTTTTAATCGAAATAAAAGAAAATTATATTATATAGGGATTGTAGTTGAGGTTAACGGTAATATTACAAAAATGTTAGTTTTAAAAAATCGTTAGTTCTTAATTTTTGAAAAAGATTGTATTTACCAAAGTTATATTCAGATATTTTTTGCATGAGAAAATTCTGACAAATTGTTTATATAACAAAATGCAGAAATAATACATGTTTAGATTGGATTATGTGTTTGACTTCTTGTCACCACTAACTATGTTATTGAATGAGGCTTTTTCTTCTTAACTACTATTATCCAAGCTTTTGTTGCTTTCAATGAATTTGATGTTGCTCTCTTTAATCTTGGTTTTCCTTGGATTGGAGGTTATGGTCGTTTTATAATTTCTTCTTCTTTTGCCTAATTTGCCCAACTCACCTTTATCTGAGGATTAGGCAAGATTTTTGTGTACTGATCCAAATCTACGGGAACAACAAATTCCTTTTTCACCTTATCTTATGGTACCACATATTTCTCTTTTGATGGGGTGTCATGGCTGAGATATAGAAAAAAATGTCCAGTTTGTCGAGCAGACTACTGATATAAATACACGAAATTATTGTTCTTTCTATAACAACTTTGTTGATAGATATTCGAATTGCAATACTACATTTGCATGTAAATATTTCAATATTGAAAGACGATAAGTGAATTATGTAAAATCCTATACTCCATGTTAAATTCAAACTGACCACTTCTATCTTTTTTATATTTATAGTGTGCAATAATTTTATTTGAAAAATATGTTGAATCAATTTCATTATGCCAATGTCGTCGTTTGGTAATTTTTTATAAATATGAAGCTTATATGAATATATTTATATAAATATATATCAAATAGTTTCGGGAATTAGTTTTATTAGTTGTTGTTAAAATAGTTATATTTGGATCTATATTACTTTACATAAACATATTTATGAAACATATCATTCCAACATTTATTTGGAATGCAATTCACAACAACATTTTTGAATTTGAATTTCTAAAAATTTGAAAGTTACTTTTTAGGTTTGATGATTTCATGTTGTTAACATGTCTTTACATTCTTCTCATCATATGTGATTCCATGTTGTTAACAATTGAGGTCCCTATAATCTTCTAATCACATATGACTTTTAAGTATTCCACCTCTATGGTGGATATCCATTGAATATTTAAAAACAATGAAAACATCTTCTACACATTGCTAATTCTGACATCGTTTTCAATGTGCTCAGTTTGTGTGTGCGCTTTATTGATCTAAGATTATCTTACACAGTGTACACTCATTGCTAATTCTCGCATAAGGTACTTACAACTAAATATTATTTTTCTAAGGAAATCCTCACGGAAAACCTTCTAAGTACTTCCCCATGAGGATGGTAAATTGGGTAAATTGTCGACCCTATTAATGAAGCCTAAACCCAAGGGGATTAAGAGATTCAAACTCATATCCTCACTAATTCACCAGGGGAGAGATCTCATGTTTGGATCATGACCACTTGGGCTAACCCTCAGGGTTTTTTTACAACTAAATCTATATTCAACTATACAATATCAAATAGTCTTTAAAGTTCTCCAGAGTGATTAGTTTTGCAACTTTCATAGCTCCTCTGATGTAGTATTTTTCGATCCATTGATGTGCATAGCCAATGTCATATTTGGTGCCAAGTTTTCCACTTACTTACTAGCTTATCTGAATTCTCTAGAATAAATTGGCCCCGTTTGTCTCATAAATAATTTTTTATGCTAAACAGAGTTGGTGATCATTTGTCTACTAAGCAGAGTTGGTGACCTTTCTTGCTTGCATAACCATTGCATGTAGATGAGTTTTTTAGCCTCTATAAGACCCAAACACTTATCCCTTGCCGTTGTAACTCTTTGACATATTGATGCATAAAGTGTTTCCATAAGATTTGTATCCTTATCTTCCTACAACATTTATTGCAAAAGGGAATGCACCATCTTCTCCTATGCAACATCCCTCTATTGTTTCTCTACCTTAAGAAGAGTCACCCTATTTATCTTTTCTAGTTTCACACAAGCTTCAACTTTTGATTCCAGTGCCTCACACTTTTCCTTTGAAAGGACCTCGTTCCAATCTTTGTATTTGAAGGGATGATCTGGATTTATTTTTGGCACGAAATGAGAGCGGTGATATAATAAAGAAATGCACAGAGATATCGCAAATATTCAATAATGTAGCAGAGATATCACAGATATTCAATAATGTAGCAGAAATGTATCAGAGATGCAACCATAAACACAGATATACAGTAATACACGTTTTCTATTAATGAAAGAAATGTACAGAGACTGTAAAAATACAGAGTGAAAGACTCGCTAGAATGGTGGCAGCTTATCTCTGAGAAGAGATGTGACGGCTACTCGCATTCGCAAGAAGATGATTACAAAGAGGCTCTGAACGCCCTTTTACAATAAACAGGAATGCCAAAAACCCTCGACATCCAAAAACCTAACCCTAGGAGATGAAGCGCCAAAAGTCATGTGGGCCACGTTTGGGTAAGTCAGTACATCAACTTCCTGGGGTTGTAACTTTTGCATACGATCTCCGTTTTAGGCGTATGATAGCTCGTTGGAAAGGTATCATTGAGGAGATTCATTTTGGGGGCTCAACCATGCCTTTGGATATCATTGAGAACCTCGATCTCAAAAAACCTTCATTTGGGCCCTCAAAATGGCCCCGGAAGTTAAAACCTGCTAAAAATAGTAAATTGCCAAAATTGCCATAAAACTGTTTTGAGCTAGTTGGAAAAGGTGGGTGGCCACCAATATCCACCTGGATCAAGGGATTACTGGACATTCCAGTAAGGCTATTCCCTTTCCCTTGGGATATATTTCATTCATCTCCACCACCCTTATCTATAATTTGTATTTGTCCTCATGACTATAGAACATCATTTGTACTAGGGCATACCAAGATCTGAGAAGAAAAACACTTAG
>SNQJ01S0075080.1:50599-87744 GCA_010110895.2 Picea sitchensis
TCATGTATAGTGAAAGTTCCACAATTATTTAGAGACTCTGATATATATTGTGCATAATTCTTAGATTTACTACCTTTTATGTTGGTTGATCTCAGGGGCTATGTTTTTCCATCGTGTTATCCCTCCACCCAATGTCCACTAGGCATTTTCCTGAAATAGTTCTATGCAATAGACATCTTGTTTAGAAGTGATCCTTTCTTGATGTGGTTGTAACCTCTATATTTGTTGAATAAATGCTCATCTGTCTCAGCCTCCTATGATCTACATATCTGACACATTTTATCTTCTCAGTTTTTTTAGGTCTTGACAACCGCTTGTTTTTCACCTCAATATATGTGAATATACGTGAACTTTTTCTTAGTTGAGCCAAAGTTTGCATCTCTTTCCATGGAATTGTAACTATCAAGTATTCTTGTATTTTTATTTCATATATAAGATTTCACTTTTTATATACAATTGTTGTTTCTTTTTCGCTTTCTTCTCCACCTTCCCTCTTTGTATATGTCTCCTTAGCTCTTGTGTATCTCTAAGGCATTCCTCTTCCACAATGTCCTAGCATTCTAGCCATTTTTTGCACTAAAATTCCCATGTTCCTTTTATTCTTGTCAATATATTCATGTTGACTTGAGTATGCAACCTTCCTTCTTCCATTTCTATTGTTATCTATGGGTATAGAATGAGCCTTCTTTGTGCTTCCATTTCTAGCAAGTAAAATCCCATTTATGTGATTTTAATAATCTTGTACCTAATAATAGTCTTTATTCCTAGGAAAGAGAGTGTTATATGTTTTTGTACTCTTTCCAGTTGCGCCCACTTAGCCTTGGAGATACTAGGTCCCCATATCTCACATCCATATAGCAGAACTAGGGTGATAACCGATTGACAACACTACTAATATTCCTATCCCACACCTTTTGCTAATCTGCATATGTTTTATAGGTTCAAAGTTTCTTTTCATTCCCTTGAATTCTTTTCCACGTGCATTGCTCTCAACTAAACCTTTCATTGTACTCTAAAACTAGTACTTGTAGCTTTCAACAAATTATAATGCCTTTTCCTTGTCATTGATTCAATTTGCTTTGTAATGAGAATATGATCACCTATTATTATTGATATTAACTTTCATCCCTACTTCTATACAATAGAGGTGATCACTATCTATTGATCTTATAGAATGTAAAGGGTCCTTACCCGAAAGATGACATCATTTATATATAAATAGATATTAATTATTTGACACACCATATTTAATGAACACATAATTAAGACCTTAGTTTGCAGTAACTTGGTAAAGTAATATAATATGCAATGTGGGTACCTTCAATTTTAAATACATATTCTTATTAAATTAAAATTCATTAAACAATTCGCAGCAAAGTCAATGACTTTCCCATGGTAAGTGGGGAATGAGACCTTATAATGTATGGTAAAAAAATTAAATTTGAAAATTATCTATCCCCTAAAAAAAGGCAAACTATAAGCATTTACAAAAATATATATTATATACACTATACATGTAATTTGAAAATCATCTATCCCTAAAAAAAAAATGGCAAACTATAAGCATTTATAGATACATACACTATACATGTAATTGTATATTTAATGTTTACTAATAAAAATGGATTATTGTACCATGTTAATATAAATAGGGGTGGGGTTCACATCTCCATGCATCACTAGAAAACAATTATCCTATGATATAAACAAAATAAGAAATATAGAGAGATGTAACTAGCACAATGTGAAAGAAGATGCTTGACCCTTGGGAAACGGTTTTCCCTACTTATTAAAGAGATTTAACCTATGTACAATATAGCAAGTTGGTTTCAATCAACATTAATATAATGCTTTATCATTTATTATTTATAATATAAGATATAAAAACATATTTTTCTATCTAAAATAATTAACTAATTTATCTATCGATTCCACATCCCAACATTACAAAGTGATAAAAATCAGTGAAAAAATCTTCCACATTCAAAACTGGAAAGTTTTGATCGAAAGTCGCATTTCTCATTTTTGTCATTTTTCTTTGTTTACTCATTATTCCAATACAACTAACACCCTTATTAAAAACCATTGGAATTTCTATCAACAATTTTATTTCATAAAAACCATTGGAATTTCTATCAATTATGTTATTTCATAACCGAGGCCCCTCACATGCTTGTGATTGTTTGATTTATTTTGATTATTTTGTCATAGTTGTCGAGTTGTTACCCATAAGACATACAAGACTTGTGGCTTCACTTGTATAAACATTACACATACTCTCTTCTTCGGTAATGTAAAACTTTATTGAAACAATTATATGATGAGACATTACATCTCCTTTTAATTACAAATATTGACATCTTCTCATGAAAAAATCTTTTTGTGCGAATTGAAAAACCCCTTTCTTATATATTGTTTGGGAAAAATAAGCTCACAATTATGTAAAAAAGGCATCTTTTGAGTAGCAAATGGGAGCTCTCTATTTTCTTAACATTTGATAATTGATTTCTATTGATTTAAGCCTTAAGTTTTGCTTAAGGGCCATTGTTTTCTGACGCAAACCCCCTTCCCTCCAAAGGGATACTCAACCTCCTAGTCTTGGATTGTTTGGATTCACTGAGTCAGAACGACTCCTTGGGTCTCTACGAGCACCCGAAGTTACTCTAACCACACACATAGGTTTTTTCCGCAAGTGACCACGGCTATGACCGTGGGTCTACCTCTTCGTGGTTCGGACTTCGGGGATATCCTGAATCCTTCCCTCAACCTTTCTTGAAATGCTCTTCTCCGAGGTTCCGAACTTCCTCCATGCATCTCCTTAGATTCATTGGCCCCACTATGGTTCGAGCTTCGCGACTTCGCGAAACTCCAGGCCTTCCGCCCACAACCTTTGATCTTTCGATTCTCAAATTCCTTAATATGTAGCCACGTGCTCTCCGACGATCAATGGTAGGGATTGAATCGCGATTTCGGACTTCACGACTCTGCTTTCGCCAAGTCCTCAAACTTGCCGAACTCCGAAGTACTTTGAAACACCCCACAACTATCTTCCGTGTATCTTTACTAGATCTAACGGTCTGGAATTGTTCGCCTTCTCTCGAGAACAAATCTCACCGTCACTTATTTTTAGTGAAGACTTCAGGGACTTCTCTCCTTGAAGAATTTTGTCACTCTCCCTCTTGAGCTTTCCTTCTTCGATTTCCTTTGTTCCTCTGAACAATCTCTTCGACACTTAGTCGAGATTTTGATCTGTGCACGCCCTGCAACAGATTCCTCTCTTACAGTCGGCTCCACTATGGATGAGCTTCACACTCCTTGCGGTTGTTTCCCAACTGCTTTTGTCTCCCGTGACTGAAATCATGCTATCCTTCTTGAGCTTTTGAGTCTGAAAACTCGCTCACGCACTCCTTGCAGACGCCAATGCACTCCTTGAATACATATGAGTTTCACTATCTCTTTTGAGCCTTCGAGTCAAAACAGGCTTGGTCACACACTCCTTGCAGACACTATGCACACCTTGCACTGGCTCACTGAAGAGAAATGATTGAAACTTATCTACTCCTCACAATGACTCATACATTCAACAAAATAAATGTAGTCATGGATTCAAGAACAAAAATAATAGAGAATTGAAAAATAACAGAAACTCTACCATTCATTCAGATAGACACATAATCAACACACATTTGGGACAATATATCTCTGTTATATTCATCCAACTGAAATTTGTATACATACATACACTGTTCTTCACTACTCCAGACTAAGGGGATGATTTTAGGGGCTAAATTTCGCTCATGGGCTAATTTTCCATGGTTTTTCCAAAAATGAGATTCGCTATCTTAAAAATGATTCGCCCAAATTCTATAGGATAAAATTATTTTACCTTAAAAATCGCCAAAATTTTATAAAAACTATATAAAATACTTAGAAATTTGAATATTTTTAAAAAATATTGCCAAACATTTATAGTTGACATATGGAGGATTAGTAATATTCGCCAAGGTTTCTATATTTCCATTCTTGAATCATTCAAGAAGAAGGGGTTTAAATCCTCACGATTTAAGAACCATGGGAAGAGCTCTAGGATGAGCCTTCCTACCAGAAGTGTGTATCAACAAAATTTTCCATCCCAAATTGGAAATAAACCATTTGGAGTAGTTCCAAGTAAGAATGATAAAACAAAGATAGATTTAGCTATTGCTCGGTTCTCCTCTATCTGCAACAACAACAATCATCAACAACCTCTCCTTGAATAATATTACAAAGCTTTATACAAAGAGGTGCTCTTCGAGTCTTCCCTCGAACTATTCTACGCTATCTTAAATGGAATTAAATGCTACCAACTACTTAACACTTACTACAATAAATATCAAGTCAGACAGATAAGAGCGCAAGCTCCAAATCTGTACTGCGATTTGATTCATAAACCAAAATACATTCCCCCATCAATCTTATGTGATGGTTCAACCTCCAGTCATTAAAGACATTCATAACTCAAAAATATTTGTCAGATATCACATTAATGCATTGATCATTTGAAATTCAAAATATTTCAAAATGTGCGCTAGTGCACCCAACTATCTCCCACGTGTGTGCTTTTCTAGCGATGCTCCTCCATCATACTCCCTTGGTTGAAAAATTCATGGACTCCTTCCCATGATCTCCTGCACCGATATTCCATGCTTCTGGATCTCTGCTTCATTAACCCAGCTGGCATCTTCTACTGGTCGTCCCTTCCACTTCACCAAGTATTCAAAATACGTCTTCCTTCTGGTCTTCTTACCAACTCGTCGATCCATGATCTTTTCCATCTGTGACTTCTCTGATATAGGCATTTGTTTCTCCCACTGGATCTTTCTTTGATCTTCATCTCCTTCGGTTTCGTCCTCCCTGTAAAGATACAGGTCTGCAACATTGAATATGGGTGATATACCCACATCTTTTGGCAATTCTAATTCATATGCATTCTTGCCAAACCTCCTCAATATTTTACACGACCCTATCTTTTTCAATTTTAGCTTATTATATGTTCCCCTCAGAAATATTTCCTTTCTTAGATGTGCTAGAACTTGATCCCCAACTTCAAATTCAAGCTTTCTCCTGTGTTGATCAGCTCTGCGTTTGTATTCGTCATTTCTCTTCTTCAACTATTCCTTGACCTTATTGTGAAGTTCCTACATCTCAGCAGTGAAACCTTTGGCTCTCGCGCTTCTAAACTCACTTTGGTTAAGATCCCTTAAATTCAAAACTCCTCTTGGATTCATTCCATACATGATTTGAAATGGACTCTTCCCAGTGCTCCTATTCACTGATTCATTATATGCAAACTCAACTTGTGCTAGAATCTGATCCCACTGAATATGGTGTTCAGTGACCAAACTCCTCAGAAAATATTCTAGGCTTCTATTCACCACTTCGGTTTGCCCATCCATCTGTGGATGATATGCAGAACTAAAAGATAGCTTTGTCCCAACCTTTTTCCACAATGTTCTCTAGAAATGACCAAAAAAATTGGTATCTGTGTTTGAAACTATACTCCTGGGCAATCCATGCAGTCTCACAACCTCTCCGAAAAAAAAATTTGCAACATGCGTTGCATCACTGGAATTTTGACACGGGATAAAGTGTGCCATCTTCGAAAATATGTCCACCACCACAAATATGGAATCACTTCCTCTCTGTGTCCTTGGCTATCCCAACACAAAATCCATGCTTATTGCATCCCAAGGCCTCTCTAGAATAGGCAATGGCTGATACAACCCAATGTTTTGTTTCTTCCCCTTGGTATACTGACAAATCTTACAATTTTTCACAAATTTCTTCACCTCCACTCTCATACTTGGCCAATAATATGAACCGTTTAATTGGGCAAATGTTTTTTCATGGACGAAGTGTCCGGCTAGACCTCCACTATGCTTTTCCTTCAGAAAATTCTCCCTCATCGAGCATCTTGGTATGCACAATTGGCATCCTTTGAACAAAAACCCATCCTGAATCAGATATTCGGTCCATTGGCTTCTGTCTCTGGGCACAGGATTCGCACATGCTTCATATGCTTCCCCAAAATCTGGATCATTGTGATACATTTCCTTAAGGTGATCAAACCCCAAGGTCTTGGCTTGAAATTCCTACAGAATCAAAATTCTCCTGCTCAATGGATCAATAACCTTGTTAGCATTTACAGAAATATGTTTAATGACAAAAGTGAAATTTTGCATAAACTCTATCCACTTAGCATGTTTCTGGTTTAACTTCTCCTGTCTAGTTATGAATTGCAAAGCGTGATTATCAATATACAAAACAAACTCCTTTGGTATGAGATAATGTCTCCATTTCTTCAGTGCTTGAATTATGGCATAGAACTCTTTGTCATATGTGGAGTACTTATTTTTGGATTCATTCAGCTTCTCATTGAAATATGCAACAGGTTTATTGTCCTGGCTCAAGACCACTCCAATTGCAACTCCACTCGCATCGCATCTTACCTTAAATGTTTTTCCGAAATCTGGCAGAACCAGAATCAGTTGTTCAGTTATCTTCTCCTTCAATATGTTGAAACTCCTCTCAGCGTCTTTTGTCCATTTGAAAGACTTGTGTCTTTTCTTCACTGTATCCATCATCTGAGCACTAATCCCGCTAAAATTCCTAATGAACTTCCGATAAAAAACTTGTTAATCCATGGAAGCTTCTTACCTCAAAGATATTCTTTGGTGACGACCATTCTTTGATTGCTCTCACCTTTTCAGGATCCATATTCAACTCGTTTGAAGAAATCACAAAACCCAAATATATGAGCTCTGTCTTCAAGAAAGAGGACTTTTTTAGATTGATTAATAGCTTCTCTTGTTGCAGCCTCCTCATTACAAATGCTAAATGTCTCAAGTGCTCCTCTTTACTCTTGCTAAACACCAATATATCATCTAGATACATAATCACAAACTTACCAATGAAATCCTTTGATACTTCATTCATCAGTCTCATAAAAGTACTCGGGGCATTAGTTAAGCCAAACGGCATAACAAGCCATTCATATAACCCCTCATTCATCTTGAATGTTGTTTTCCACTCATCACCTTCTCTCATCCTGATCTAGTGATATCCACTTTTCAAATCTATTTTTGAAAAATAGTTGGCTCCACTCAAGTAGTCCATCAAGTCATCCATCCTTGGCAATGGAAATCTGTATCTAATGGTAATCTTGTTTATGGATCTCGAGTCCATACACATTCTCCACCCTCCATCTTTATTTGGTCTTAATACAGTTGGTACTGCACATGGACTCAATATTTCTCTAACCAATCCTTTGTCTAACAGATCTTGAACCTGTCTCTTCACCTCCTCATTCTCTTGAGGCGTCAACCTGCATGCTTCTTTATTCGGCAGGCTTGCTCCTGGTATCAAGTCAATGTGATGACTGATGCTTCTGATAGGTGGCAATGAGTTTGGAAACTCATCCACTACAATATCAGAAAAATTCTCTAGTAGCTCCTAAACTTCCTCCGGCAAATCCTCCAATGAAGTACTAGTAAGGATAACCCTTGGTTTCCTCACTATAGAAAACTGCATCTCATGTTCCATATTTACTTCATTCAGGAGTTCCTTCCCACTCATGAGAAGTATGCTCGCGCTGGCTTCATCTTTCACCTTCTTTTCTTAAATGGTAGCAACATTTGTGTCCTACCATTATTCTATAAGGTGTATGTATTCCTCCTCCCATCATGGATAACATTTATTTCATATTGCCAGGGTCTTCCCAACAAAACATGACACACATCCATAGGAATTACGTCACATAGGATCTCATCCCTATATCCTCCTATTTTAAATCCAACCAGGCATTGTTTAGTAACTGTTACCTGATGACCTTTCTGCAACCATGAGACTTTATACGGTGTCGGATGTGCAGTCGTCTCCAGCTCTAGATCTCCATCATCTCCATGGATACTAATTTTCTAGTGCTCCCATTGTCAATTATCACCTTGCAAACTTTGTCTTTCGTTTTGCAATAGGTTCTGAACAAATCATTCTTCTGCACTGGCTTTTTGGCCTCTGGCTCTTGCTTCAAAAGAACCTTCTTCATCATTAAGGACCTTCCATCCTCTGCACCTTCTGTCTCAGCATCTCGCTTCTGCACTTCTGAGATGTGAGCTTCACCTCCTTTCTTTCTCTCAGGACAATCCCAAGACATATGTCCTGTCTTTCCACAAGCATAACACCTTACTTCTCCTCCTCTGCCTCTTCCTCTTCCTCTGGGAAAAGAACTTCTACCACCACTTTGCCTTCCTCGGGAACTTCCTCCTCTCTCAGAGTGACTATGTGGCTTCTCCACCTCATCCTTAGGCTTATGTGCTTTATCCTAAGCAACTCCCTTGCCTTTGTTCAAACTTCGACCTCTGTTATGTTGACTCTGCTTCCTAGCCAACTTCTCTTTTGCTTTCAACGCCATATGGTATGCATCCTCTATAGTCCTGACTATCGCCATGTTGATTTCGTCCTAGATATCATACCTCAAGCCATTAATGTATTTGGCAACTTTTTCTTCATCTCTCTCTCTCTCTGTCCAGCTCTAATATTCAACTTATAGAACTCTTATGTGTATTCTTTCATAGTAAATCCTCTCTATCTCAGGTTTTGCATCCTCCTGAACAGATTGATCTAGTAATCCTTGGGCATGAATTTTTCCTTAAGATTGGCTACCATTCGATCCCAACTCTTGATATTTTGTTTTCCTTTGCTCCTCCTATCGGCCTACAATTCATCCCACAATAGTGTTGCATGTCCCTTCCGCCTAGTGACAACATGCATTACCTTTTTCTCCTCTTCGACATCCTCATAGTCAAAATAATTTTCCATTTCTCGTATCGAGTCAAGAAATTACTCTGTGTCTAAATTTCCTTCATACATAGCGATGCCAATCTTTTCTCTGGCACCCAATTTGAAAACCACTCTCAACAAGCATTCTTCCGCAACATCCTCAGCCACAGCTTCTTCAACTTCTACATTTTCGATTTCTGCCTCATTGACGTCTCCAGCATCAGGCACTCTCCTTTGCATTTTTTCCATGGCATCCAGCATTGCACGCAATTCTCTCATTTCTCTTTCCATAGCTCTATTGTCTATAGGCGGATCAACACGTCTTCTAGGCAGCATTGTGCTGACACTTCTGATACCTCTCCTTATAGAAGTCAATTCTATACTCGCTCTGATACCACTCTGGTATTAGACTATATCCTCCTTCACCTGCTATCTATAGGAGAAATCATGCTCTTAAACTACTCTGACTCAAACCCTCTTCCCTCCAAAGGGTTGCTCGACCTCCCGGTCTTGGATCGTTTGGATTCACTGAGTCAGAACGACTCCTTGGGTCTCTATGAGCACCCGAAGTTACTCTACCCACACACACATTTTTCTTTCGCAAGTGACCACGACTATGACTGTGGGTCTACTTCTTCGCGGTTCAGACTTCGGGGATATCCTGAACCTTTCCCGAAATGTTATTCTCTGAGGTTCTGAACTTCCGCCATGTGTCTCCTTGGATTCGTTGGCCCACTATGGTTCGAACTTCATGACTTCGTGAAACTCCAGGCATTCTGCCCACAACCTTCAATCTTTCGATTCCCGAATTCCTTAATCCGTAGCCACGTGCTCTCGGGTGATCAATGGTAGGGATTGAATCACGATTTTGGAATTCACGACTCTGCTTTCTCCAAGTCCTCAAACTTGTCGAACTCTGAAATATTTACCAAATCTAATGGTCTGGAATTTTTCTCCTTCTCCCGAGAAAAAATCTCACCGTCACTAATTTTTAGTGAAGACTTCACAGACTTCTCTCCTAGAAGAATTTTGTCACTCTCCCTCTTGAGATTTCCTTCTTTGATTTCCTTTGTTCCTTTGAAAAATCTCTTCGACACTTAGTCGAGATTTCGATCTGTGCACGCCCTGCAATAGATTCCTCCTACAGTCGGCTCCAATGTGGATGAGCTTCGCACTCCTTGCAGTTGTTTCCCAACTGCTTCTGTCTCCCGTGACTAAAATCACACTATCCTTCCTGATCTTTCGAGTCTAAAAAATCGATCACGCACTCCTTGCAGACATCAATGCACTCCTTGCATACATATGAGTTTCACTATCTCTTCTGAGCCTTCGAGTCGAAACAGACTCGGTCGTGCACTCCTTGCGGACACTATGCACACCTTGCACTCGCTCACTGAAGATAAATGATTGAAACTTAGCTACTCCTCACAATGACTCATACATTCAACAAAGTAAATGCAGTCATGGATTCAAGAAAAGAAATAACAGAGAATTGAAAAATAACATAAACTCTACCATTCATTCAGATACACACATAATCAACACACATTTGGGACAATATATCTTTGTTATATTCATCCAACTGAAATTTGTATACATACATACATTGTTCTTCACTACTCCTTAACCTATACAAGATAGATTCATCTATTGCTCGGTTCTCCTCTATCTGCAACAACAACGATCATCATCAACCTCTCCTTGAAGAATATTACAAAGATTTATACAAAGAGGTTCTCTTCGAGTCTTTCCTCCAACTATTCTACGCTATCTTAAATGGAATTAAATGCTACCAACTACTTAACACTTACTACAATAAATATTGAGTCAGACAAATAAGAGCGCAAGCTCCAAATCTGTACTGCGATCCGATTCATAAACCAAAATATATTACCCCATTAATCTTACATGATGGTTCAATCTCCAGTCATTAAATACATTCATAACTCAAAAAGATTTATCAGATATCACATTAATACATTGATCATTTGAAATTCAAAATATTTCAAAATGTGCGCTAGTGCGCCCAGTTGTCTTCCATGCTTGTGCTTTGTTGGCGATGCTCCTACATCATTTTCTCTTAATCTTGTGAAATTAGGGACACGACTATGAATTCTAATTGAGAAACTGCTAACTTTTGCATTTAGTTGTGTCTACTTTCGAGCACTACTTTTCCAGTTTTGGGTAGGTGACTCGCCTGAGATGAAGAGGCTCCTAGCAGTGAAACGTTGAACCTTTTGAGATTTACACCTTCAAATCATTTTTAAAGGAGGGCCTGAAAACAAAATTGAGGTTGATTTGTGTATAGGGTGATCCGGATAGGACCATTATATTGTTTTTCATCTATCTCGATGCTTTCAGAGTGGGAAAAATTGGAGGAATCAACTTGTAGGGTCATTTTAGTGGGAGCTCCCAGTTTGGAAAATTGGGGTGTGAAACCTTCTAGGGAAATTTTGAGGCATCAAACAATGTTTTTTAGGGTTAAAACTTTTGCATCATAAATGGGATCTCGTGACACTATTCTACACATTGATACCTTTCCAACTGTGAAAAATCGCATCAATAGGATCTCGTATGCAAAAGTTATCCCTCTCGCAAGTTGACCTATCATGCTGACCACCATGGTACGAGAGGATGCCATGTCATCCCCCGTTACTCAAGCATATGGGGCTAGCCACATATGTGATGTCAAGAATATTCTAGAAGTTTCAAAATCCTATCACAATTGAGGGTTGAGTAAGTCAAAAACCTACCCCTAGATGGCCATTGGACCATGTTAAATATCGGGCCACTAGGAGGAGAAGGGGTTCCATTTTATGCTACTGTGGTTTGTTCCATAGCAGAGCAGAGCAATTGGGAGTGGGAAATACGAGAGAATAACAGAGGGGGTTAATTTTCTATGGCAACCTAACATGCCACATGTCTCAGGTAACTCCATAGAGAGTGTCTTCTCCTTTGTACTTGCATTATTTCCATACCAGAGAAAAGAGAGAAAAACAACCTCACCTTCTAGTTGGGTTCTCTCCCATAAGGGCTTCCTAGAAAAAATATTTGTGCTATTTCATGGATGGTGTGTGATTTTATTTTACCGTTCTCTATTTTTCTCATTTTATCTATTTCGTGCATAAGCAGAAAATCAATAACTAAATATTCTGAAAGCTAAAGGAATTTTAAACCTTAATAGTGTAGATTTCATTTTTATTTATTAGATATGTTGTGATGAACTGTTACAGTGGAATATCCATGGTAGTTTACATATAATACAGTGTCAATTTGAAAGGGGAACTGTACATTCAAACTAGGGAAACCAGGTCCCTGATTCAACAATTGGCCTTGACTTAGAAATTGGGAGGGAAGTAAGGTAAATCGGGGCCTCATTGAGATTGGGCTCAATATGAGGAAGAAAAGGGTAAATTTGAATAGTTTGTCAATGGATCGATTTGGAAATCAAGCATGATATAAAGATCAGGAGAATGGAAAAGTCTGAATAGTAGGTCAGAGGCTTGATTTGGAAACTGGGCCCGATCTAAGGAACGAGTAAAGCAAAGTTTAAACAGTGGGTTAAGTGCTTGATTTGGAAATTAGGCCCAATTTAAGGATCAACTGAAGGGTAAAGTTAGAATAGTTTGTCAAGGGCCCAATTTGAAAATCGGGCCCATTCTGACAATCAAGCGAAGGGAAAAATTCAAAAAGTTAGTCAAGGGCCCAATTTGGAAATCAAGCGAAGGGTAAAGTTCGAACAATGAATGGAGGGCCCGGTTTGGAAATTGGGTCCTTTATAGAAATAGGGCATCTCGAAAAATGTTTTAAAGTGCATTTTTCGAAGGTAAAGGTGAAAGTTTAAAGAAAAGGTGAAGGGTTTTTAAAAAAAGACATAAGAATCGATTTGAAGTAGGTAAGAAGGGGCTTGATTTAGAAATCAAACCCAACTTAGACACCATGAAGGAAACAAGGTGAACAAAGGCCCAATCAAGGGATCAATCCCAATTTAGAAATCGAGAGGAGTTCGAAGGAAAAAGTAAAGGTTCAAGGGAAAAGGCAAACAATTAGCAAGTGAAGGAGGAAAGGCCCCATCATGAGATCAAGCTTGATTTCGAAATCAGGGAGGAGGAAAGGGAAATGAGAGCTTGATTAGGGGATCGGGCCTAATTTCAAAATCATGGAGTAAGCAAGGGAAATGAGGGCCTGATTAAGGGATTGGGTCCAATTTCGAAATTAGGGAGGAAGCAAAGTTCAAACAAGTTTCAAGAGGGCTTGATTTGGAAATCGGAAAAATGTGTGAAGTTTGAAAAAGTTAAATGAGGGTTCGATTTGGAAATCATCCCTAATTTAAGAATCGAGGAAAATATAAAATTCAAATAAGGAAAAAGGAAAAGCAACTATCAAACATTCAAAGGGTTAAAAAATGATAATTTTTTCTGAGCAAAAAGCATGAAAAACATTTAAATATTTAAAAACTTATAAAAACAACAAAACTTAAGTTTGAATGTAACTTGTTATAGAAGTTCTTTAAACTTAATAAGATGATAACACTAAATTTCTCACGTGTATAAGTATCACCACATACTTCATTATATTCTAAATTTTTGACAATAATATAATTCTTTATTAAACTAATTATATGATGATACATATTTTTTCCTTTATAGGAAAAAAAAAACTTTGGAAAATTAATGATTTTATGGGACATTACATATTTGTCATTAGCTACCGCATATATGAGTGATAGTAGTGTGATAAATGGAAACCTCTAAGCACCATGAAGAGATGAATTAATTGAGAACTTTCATTATATATGATAGTTTCGCTTACATTATCTAAATTAGTAGGATTTCATTTTATGCTTGATTAAGGTTTCATTTTGTATATAGTGAAAGTTTCACAACTATTCATAATCTCTAACATACATATATTGTGCATAATTCTAAGATTCATTGTGCACTATGTTGGTTGATTTTAAGGCCTTTTTATCATTTTTGTGGCTTTTCACTTTATACTTATTACTGTAATACTCTTGTTTCCCCCAGTTTGTAAATATAATTATAACTGACCAAGAGACTGTGGCAGATTAAATATGTGTGAATGTTTTATTTGATGAACCTTTTTATAAAAGGGTCAATGTATGAATTTTCTGTTATTAATAGAAATTGGATATGTGTTGCACAACTGTTGAAAGGGGGGAGTTTGCTAAGATAGATCATGGATGCCATGAGAGAGATCATGAGGGAAACCAAGAATGGTTGAGATGATCCTCACCAAACCATTACCTACTGATTGCAATTTCTCAATACTCCTCTGACCCAGAAATGAATAACCAGTCAGGATGGTAGTTGGAAGGTCATCCTCAAGAGTTAATGAGGAGATGGGGTAGGGTACCCATATGTAAGGCTTCCAAGCCTGACCACGAATTGGGGATTCAGACCCACGCAACCTTTTTGAGGAAAGAAAGAAAGTAGGTAATTCGGGGGACACAGAGAGATCATCAAGAAATCAGAGTATAGAAGACAATCTCGAGAGGCGAAAGGAGAGCAAGCGGATCTGCGAAGAGAGCAGAGTCGAAAGAGCGTTTTGTAGTTCTTTGGTTCGAGGAAGAACTGAGAAATAATCTTGTTCTGGGTGCAAGAAGCCATGGGCAGGGTTTTCGTTACAATCTGATAAACGAGGCTGACGAGTGACTATGGAAGTACTTGAGCATACCTTCTTGCTTGTTATAGAGAAAATCAGTTGCAAAGATCCTGTAGGAGGAGGAGAGTAACCTTTATCCTCGACTGTCACTAAGTAATAGGAAAGAGTCTCTCTTAGAGTGTCATGGTATAGCTCGGGGGTGGCCAATGGTAAATCTGTAAGGAGTGGTTGTGCCTATGGTTGGGTGGAAACATGCACCCTTTCCAGCAGTCGCTTCAAAAACTCCAGTCTTTTGATAAGTATTTTCATACTCTTTGTGTTGAAATTGAAATAATGAATTGAATGCATGTATATGGTTATGACTGAGTTCTGTATTGAATGATTAAAGGTAGAATTATGTATTTTCTCTCTGTGAATCCCTATTTCCGAATGGTCCTATGTTCACCTCAGACTAGCCAGTAGAGATTCATGGGATGGGAATCTACAGGAGAATCAGGGTAAGACTTGCTGAAATGTTGAAGTCATGTCGACCCCTCAGACCTAACTTGTCGAGAATGTAAATTTCAAACCTTGTGGAATAAGGGAATTTCCTTTAGACTCCTCTTCATATGACTAAGGGATCATGTCCAGATCCTTAACTCCTTTACGACTAAAATAAATAGCGTGTATCTCATGAGAGTCTTCGAAGGATCCATGCGACTAAGGTCTGGGAACCTAGTGTTAGAGCAGAAAAGAGATAATTCCTTCTAGCTTCATAACTCTAGGAGTTTGGAGCTCTAGAGTATCATGACCTTACCCTTTGTAAACCAGCCAAAGGTGACAGGATGTCACGATTTTCCATGAGGTCGACCAGCACCTGGCGGTTTCCCTAACCATGGAAAATAGACTTGCCACCACTAAACCTTGACACCTTTAACCGTTGTGATTTATCGTGAGCCATCGATTCAAGGGTATTCGGGAGACCCCTTGACCGTTGAATCTACATCGAGGGAAATTCGATAAAGTTCTACTCCAAAAGAATAGAAAGGATAAGACATCGATCTCCCCAAACGTCAAAGTCCCAAGGAGATGAGAATAGTAGATCTAAGGATCCTTTGGGAGCTCCCCTGACCGTCAGATCCCTACCAAGGTCAACCCGATGTTGACCACTTTGAGAGGATAGAGGTGGTTCAACGCCAAAGTTTTTGAATTTTAGAGCGGCAAAGTGATAAGGACCGTAGATTGAGGAACTCTTTGGGACCTCCCCCGACTGTCGGATCTATGCCAAGGAAAATTTGTAGAAGATCCACTTCGAAAGAGTGGAGTAATGTTAATACCCAAATCCCTGAAGCCCATAATAGTGAATTAATGTGGATCCTAGATCTGGGAATCCTTCGGGATCTCCCTTAGTCATTGGATATAGCTTGAGATCAACCCAGCATTGACTGCTACGAGGAAGTTACACCGCGAACTCCCCAAAGGCCGAAACCTCAAAGTAATGGAGGTCGTGGATCCGAGGACTACGTGGACTCTTACTAATCATGAGATCGAAGGGCTGGGCAGATATTAGTCCAAGATGACATGGAATCCTAACGTCATTCAAGGTGATGTGGACCCACATTATGCGTGCCACATGTCACCCAGATATGGATGTTTCATAGACCCCTTATGCTTATTAGAGCATGACACATGCCACCCCCTAATGAGGACATGTGTCACCCATGTCCCTTGCCACGTGTCAGCGTCTGGTTCATGCACGCCCAACCAATGTAGTTGCTGACGCGACTAGGACTCCGGGAGTTTGGGAGATTTGGGGTGTAGTATAGTGGAGAGACGTTCAACGTTGATCGTCGAACGTTCAACGTCGATCGTCGAATGTTGACGTTCAATGTATAATGTGATTGTCGATCTCCGAATGAAAAAGGCTACATGGAGAAATATCAAGGCCCTTCATAACTTTGCTAGTTTGACACTCTAGGGATATTGCGTGGTGGAGCGGGAAATATCTCTGAAGCCCCCTTTTTAACCATAAGATCTCGAAAAATGATGTGGAATATTGATTCCTTTCATTGTTTGACGATCCGGGAATTCAGCCTTCAGGGAGAACGTCATGCAACACCGTTGGAACTCCTGAAGTCTAGGAGTTCCGAAGTCCCGAAAACTTCACTAAGCATACTTTTAGCTCCTAGTTTTCAGCGCGAGGTCACGAGGAGGACCCCGCTAGTTGGTTTAAGCGTGTAAACTTTGGGTGAGCAGAAGAAGAGGGATTTTCTTAGTAAGGGACTGGAAATGAACCAAGGAAAAGCGAAAATTTGACGCCCCATCCCTTAGATGTTCCTCCATGGGGTTGGGTGTGTTACAAATTGATATCAGAGCATGACAACAACACTTGTCTTGCTTGGGCTCATGCACGAGTCACATAAAATTATTATTAGATAACTTTATGGAGTAACACCCTACCTTACCGCCCTTCTATAAGAAACTTGTCTGAACCTCTACTGAAGAGAGGAACGAAAACTTCTATTGTTGATAGATGTTTTGGAAGTCTGGACTGTATGTTGCTAATGTTTCCAAATAAATAAGACAACTTCACTTTGCAATGATATGTGTATTTCATGAATTAGTAGATTAATAACTAATAGAAAATGTTTTATCAGCACTCAAGCAGTTAGTAAACAACAAAAAAACTACAACATAAGGGATGGTGACACACCATGTGTTGGGGGAGATCTCCCACAATAGAGTGGAAGAATTTGATGAAAGGAGGGCGATGGAAACCCATCTAGATTTGGTCGAAACTATAAGAAGCCTCATGGCAGAATTACATATTTGTAAGGATGAAAATGAAAGGATGGTAAAGGAGTAAGAAAAGAAGACCAAAATTAATGCAGTCCTACTCCAAAATCTATCAGATATACAAAGGAAACTGCAACATGGTCCAGTTTCCAGTCATGTGGACGTGCATCATACTAAGAAAACTCCAAGTCCACCTAAGGTACAAAAGCATGGTATGGAAAGTGGCCACACCAGGAGGAGCACCTCAAGGAAGGCCCAACGTGGAGCCAAGAGACACTCACCAGAATATTCCTCTGAGGACACTGACAACTCCAAGGGATCTTCTAGTGGTAAAACTAGTTCCCATTCCTAGAAAAGAAGAAACAAGAGGAAACAATCCAAGAGTCACGACCCTGAAGAGTTCAAGAAATCCAAACCACCCACCTTCGATGGAGAGATTAAGAAGGGGGAAGAAGCAAAAGTTTGTCTACTCAGCTTGAAGAAGTATTTCAAATTCCACAACTACTCTGAAAACTTAAAGGCTCGAATAGCCATTTTTAACCTAAATGGGAAAGCTTCCACTTGGTGGGAGGACCTTAGGAATGTGAAAGGAATCCATCAGAAGGACTTGTCATGGAAACAATTTGAGAAATACTTCAAGAATAAGTATCTATCAGAAAAGTACTTTGATGGGAAGACCAAGGATTTCTATGAACTCAAGCTGGGGAAAATCACCATAGATGAATATATCAACAAATTTCACGAACTGATGAGGTATGTGCCTTAAATAAAGGATGAAAAAGTAAAGATGCAACAATTTAGTAGTGGATTACCTCAGTCCTACAGGGACAGAATTGAGTTTAATGAGCCAAATACTTTAGAAGATACTATTTGAAAGGCAAGGTATTGCTATGAGCAATTCAAGAATAAGACAAAACCCTATGAAGACTGGAAGAAGAAAAACAATTCGGGATTCAACTTGCAGGGATGATTTTAGGGGCTAAATTTCGCTCATGGGCTAATTTTCCATGGTTTTTCCAAAAATGAGATTCTCTATTTTAAAAATGATTCGGCCAAATTCTATAGGATAAAATTATTTTACCTTTAAAATCGCCAAAATTTTATAAAAACTATATAAAATACTTAGAAATTTGAATATTTAAAAAAAAATATCGCCAAACATTTATAGTTGACATATGGAGGATTAGTAATATTCGCCAAGGTTTCTATATTTTAAAATAAATTTCCATCCTTAAAATCATCCTTGGATTCAAGAAGAAGGGGTTTAAATCCTCACGATTTAAGAACCATGGGAAGAGCTCTAGGATGAGCCTTCCTACCAGAAGTGTGTATCAGCAAAATTTTCAATCCCAAATTGGAAATAAATCATTTGGAGTAGTTCCAAGTAAGAATGATAAAACAAAGAGAGAACCCTTGAAATGTTGGGGTTGTGGAGAGGAACATCTGTTGAGGGACTGTCCACATAGGAAATAGAGAAATAAGAGGGTCTACAATGTCAAAGAGGCTACCACAGTCAATGATGTGGCTAGGATCATGCAACAAATTTATGCAGCCTTGGATAATAGACAAGCTGACCACCAAGCTTTAGTGGTGGAGATGGAAGGTACAATTGAAAACTATCATGTTTCCATTTTAATTGACCCTGGTTCTAATTTGAGTTATGTTTCCCCTCAAATTGTTGAGAAATGTAAATTGCAACAAGTTGAACATGTTAAATCATGGCTAGTACAACTAGCGACTGGAACCAAAAGAAAAGTAGCAGTGGTCATACCAGCATGACAATTCATTATAAGTGGGTTTCCCACCCAAGCAAACCTAAACATACTTACTTTAGGATCTTATGACCTGCCGATTGGCATGGAATGGTTGGTTGTCCACAAAACCAAGTTGGATTGTTACAGTAAAACTTTGGAGTGTGAAAATGAAGAAGGAATAAGGGTAACCCTGTAAGGTATTCAAAATCCTGTCTCAGTGAGACAAATATCATCCCTCCAAGTGAAGAAGTGTGGAAGAAAGGGATGTTCCTTGTATGTAATACAAGTACTAAACTCTATTGAGAATGACAAACCCAATGCAGAGGGAAATCCCATATTAAGAGAATATAAAGATGTATTCCAACAAGAGGTTCCAAGTCTACCTCCAAGAAGGGATATTGACTTTTCAATAGAACTTGTACCAGGAGCAGTGCCAATGTCTAGAACACCCTATAGAATGAGTACACTAGATCTAGTTGAGATCAAACTACAGCTGAAGGAGATGTGGGGCAAAGGCTACAATCAACCTAGCCTGTCCCCATGGGGAGCACTAGCCTTGTTTGTGAAAAAGAAATATAGCACACTCAGACTATATGTTGGTCCTTGACCAAGTTTTGAGGATTCTTGGTCATGTTTGACCTAATTTTGGGACTTCGACAACATTTCGAAGGTGGAGCACAAGACGAAGTGGAGATCGTAGAATCTCGGCCTCTTTTAGGGCCCTTTTTGGGATTTGGGATTATGTAATGGGTATGGGATATCGACCCATGGGTTTACCCATGCTTAGGCCTATTTTGTAAAGTATAAATAGATGTCTAGGCGATGTAAAGAAGGGAATCTATGTGATGTTAGGCCGATGAGCTAAGTGTTGAGTGCTAAGTGAAAGTGGGGATTGTAGATGCTTTGTGCATACTGTGTGAGACTTGCAGAGCTAAGTGCAAGTGGTTGTGACAGACTGTGGAAGGCTTTGTGTTGTAACGCAAGGAAGGAGGATCTAGCGAGGTGCGCAGATCTCCTGTACTCTGCGAAGTGGGATTTGGATGCTTTGGGCCTATAAGAAGCTTGACCCAAGATAATAAAGAAGAGAAGAGTTGGTGGACGTAGCCCCAGGGTGGGGGTGAACCACATATATGTTGTGTTGCTTTCATTTGTGCGATGTAGTGATGTATTTATGTGTTTACTTGATTAGTGCTTTAACATAGATGAATGATAGATAGATATGTTAATGCTATGTGCTTAATGGTATGGATGAGTAATATATCTGGTCTATGTGGAGATGCTTAAGTGATTGAATGTATTAGATCTGAATGAATACTGCATTGTGTTGTAATTAGGGTTTAACTGCGTTGTAACTAAGAATTGAATATTGATGAATGTTAACCGTTGAGTGCTCTGTTAAGTGATTAGAATCACGGATCTGTGTCCTAGCTAAGGTTGCAGACACTAGAGTCCTGCAACCACCCCTGCCTCTACCTCAGGTGAGAATTCATCTGCTTCACAGGTGTTTCCTAAACGGTCGGTAGTTAGGGTTTTGTTGGTACGTTGTTGTAGCGTTGAACCCTGGGTCTGCCCCTGTGCCAACAAATGGTTCTGTTGCCAGGACCGAAACTATGATTCTTGGGAACTAAGGAAAAAGAAGCCTTCTGCAAAGATATGACCTAAAATTGTGAGAACTTTGTGCATAGATCTGTCGCTCTAGTGCATAGTATTCTACTTGATTTATGAAGCTCTTTGCTAAAGAAAGGAGTTTGATCTGAAGAAAAGAGGTAAGATCTGAACACTTTGTGCTTTGATAAAGGTAAGAATAGTGAATTTTTTTATATCTGGAAGCTTTGTGCTCTATTGAAGATAAGATTAGTGGAAATTTTTGTTTCTAAAGTATGAATCTAGGTATGTTTGATAAGATTTTTCCTATCTTGAAAACTAGGGCATTGATAGAAGAAAGAAGATTTGGTATGAATAGATCTGATAAGAATAATGAAAGATATGTTATACCTATGCATAGAAAGAATGTTTGGACTAACGAGTGGATGCAAGACCCTAGAAATAATTTGTTGTAGGTTAGCTACCATGATCCTAGTGCGCAGTATAGGAGAGGTTGGGGATCATTTAAAAGAAAGAGAGGATTAACCCTTTGTTATAGTTGCAGAAGACTAGGATATCTGGCTAAGGAATGCCCTGGTAGAATACCTAGTTGCCTTTGTTGTAAAGCTATGGATCATGAAGTATTGGATTGCCCTAGAATGATTGATAAGGTTGAAAGAATGAATCTGAACCAAGAAAATCCTAAGGCAGATCCAGAAATTGAGATTATGACAGAACCCCAGAAAGAATAAGAAAAAGTATTTCTATAGATACAAGGAACCCTGGATTACCACCGACATGTCAGTTTATCATAGGTATTTAGAGAAAAAGAGTACATTGAAACAAGAATAGGAGACTTCAACATTGATTGTGTTTTGAATGAAGAAACACGGGTGAATATCATGACAGAAATAAATTGGAAACTTTTAGGGGAGCTTGCTATGAATCCTTCATTGGGAGGAATATGATTATTCAAAGGAAAGATGATAACCCTATTTGTAATACTTACTCGGATATCTATGAGTGCTCATGGAACTTCGACAAAGGAAGAATTTGAAGTTGTTAAATTTATTGAGAACAACGATCCATTTGCTATATTACTAGGGAAACCTTGGATTGAAAAAGATCAGGCTAGAAGGAAAGAAGAAGCAGTCTTAGAACAAAAGAAGTAAGAGTTTAAAGATTTCATGACTAGGAGGATCTCACACTTGATTGAAGAACATTATATCCAAGCGAAGCTATTTCCAACTAGAGACTTGGATGTTGAAGTAAGAAGAACACTAGAAGACCCACGGACGACAGAAGTACCTATTCCAGATACAGATGAAGTATTACCCCTGATTTCTAGGAAAGAATCTCAACAACGCGAAGTTACTCTGCCAAAAGAAGATAAGAATCAAAATGGAAAAAGGAATACTGAGATGAAGCTCAATGGAAATAAGGTTAGAAAACTAAGTAAGAAGAGAGCTAAGATTGAAAAGTTACAGAAGGTTCCCAAGGGAACTTCACAGAAGGAAAATTTACAAAATTGGCGCTTCGTCGAAATATGAGAACAACGTCACATGGAACTTCGCCATGGCGAAGCAATATAGCCGTTAGGAACAACATAACTGTTAGATCGACGACCCGAATGGATAAAAAGGCATTTATGGTCAGAAAGTTTGTCACCAAACCGTTGGGACCACACCATAATGGACAGAACTGAGTTAATGAAGGATTCTCACCCATTGCGAGAGATCCATTGTCGAGTTATCTATTTATCCCGTCATGCCATGCAACAAGAACACTTTTTCCAATCGTGACTATCTGATCTCGCAGCATAGTTGATTTCTCACAGTGATCACTGTGTTAGTTCCATCTATCACGTTTCATTGAGAAGTTATTCTTCGAACCTGAGATATTCAACCACGAGCGTATGCCCGAAGAACTTAGCACAGTCGAAGATTTTGTAAAATAAGTACTCATTGACCTCATGACTGAGAGAGTCATGTCTAAAAGAGTGATGTTTGTAGGTGTACAATCATCCTTGACGAGAGGAGTGCAAGCCTCTCCGTCGACTGCTCGCGGAGCCGGGCCATCCCAACCATCAGTGGAAAAGAGAACCAAACATAGAGATGACCTAGAAAATGTGAAGCTGATCCCGACCATATTACCTAACTACATCCCACCTCTAGCCGACGCGGTGAGTCAAGATAGTGTGCTGAGAGATTTCAAGTACACTATGGTTATTGTGTACCTCCCGAAGGGGATACGCACAGTTCGAGCACAGCAGGACAATATCGCAGTGTTGAATTTTAGTGACTTCAACCTCGGAGATTGTAAGAACTACAGTATGATTTCCCTGTATAAATACCTGACCAAGATGAAGGGGAAGAACTCAAAGATAATACCTCAACCATGGACGATGAACCTCATGCAGTCCACTTTGTTAAATGTAATGAAAATCCCACACTTCATAAGGCACCAGGAAGTCAACGCCTGTGTTAAGCTATTGCTTTCATGTTACCATGGCGGCTACTTATGGCTAGACCATCGTATCACAGTCGAACTGACATTGATCCATAGGATCACAAGATTAAGTATGCAAGGACCCGACCCATAGGAGTTTTATCCAAGAAAATCCATAGATCGCGCACTAGCATAGAAGATCAAGGATACATATGACGATGTTGAAAAGGGAACGTGATGCTACAAGGTTGCCTCCATCCAGAATGGTGCAGTGTGCCTAACCTATCAGTTAATTGCAGGAAAGTTAGTAGGGAAGAATAGACCTACACAGGTCATAGGCTTTGTTGTTGACCTCGCATGGAAGTGCGTAGAAGGCCTACAAATGAATTAGGCGAAGTACCTAGTGAATCGGCTCGAACTAGACTGTCGCGAAGCACAGGATTAGGGCTACGAGTTCCACTTCAACTGACTCCTGATATTGATCGCCTTTGTTTCCTGGGAGATGCCGGAAGGTGTGACCTTCTTGGACATTGAACCATTTGAACCACTTGCTGCGAAGTTTGCCACACTATGGTACTCGAGTGATATGAACAAATAGTGGCAGTCGAACATTGTTTTTCACACGTACTACCTTCAACTGAAGAGAGCCATAGAAGTCGAACCTCGCATGACTTCAAACATCTTGCAGAGGTTTCGAACCCTGATGAAGTTCTATTCAAATCAACACTTCATCTACCTTACAACGCGATCCGATGAACATAAGGAGTAGCTTCAGTCGTACTACAAGCTCACAGAAGAGGACCTTGAGGAGATCACTTAGGACTGGTCGACAAAACTCCTTATTCCAGCATACCCCGTAGAGATGTCTGACCCTGATAGCCAAAAAACCACACATGATACACCCAGACCCAGTAGAATGAAGAAGATTGAAGAGGTCCAATACTTAAGCAGCGCCTCAGGAAAGACTACTTCAGTATCACCTAACTGAGGGGGTGATGATGAAGAGATAAATGGCACATGAGATGAACAAAATCAAGGTGAAGTAACATCACCTAGAGATGAGACTGATCCCTTGAAGAAGAGGAAGGTTTCTCCCCCGAAACCTTCTTCCCGGAAGAAATTGAGAGCCACCGTGAACAATATGAATACTGTGCTTACCACTGATGATTTTGACTTCATCATAACATCCCTCAATGACGCTTCACTGGAAATTGTGGAGAAACAAGAAGCCAAGAAGGAGGAACTGTATGATAGAATTAAGGTCGAATTCTGAGGGGTACAACAGGTCCTTCAGTCTAGCCGCGTAGTGTCCACTGTGCCCATTCCATCAGTGGAACCAAAGTTGGGAGATGAGCCATCCCAACTCCACCGATTAGCTGATGCTGTCGAAGTTCACCTTCGTCGTGCACAAGAAGAAGAAAAACAAGCCACCTAGACCTTAAAGAAAGTACAAGGCGAAATCGTAGAACAATGCAGAGTTGCAGAACATGAGAAAGTTGCTCTCCAGGCCAAGTTTGAAGAAGAGAAAGCACAAATGCAACAAGAAAAATATCAATTTCTCGTAGAGCAACTTGAAGTGAAAGAAGTAGTAAACAGAGCCCTCTGCTCTATGACAGGATTAGAACTACAGGCTGAAGACCGAGTCACGCATCAAGTAGAGTAGCTCGTAGAAGATGTACAACATCTACAACAATGAATAACAGATTTATAACTCCGCACCATACCTGACACCCCGCATGATGTAAGGGATCAAAGGGAAACAACTACTCGAAGTGCAGTTGAAAGAATAAAAGTCCTTGCCTTGGAATGAAAGCAACTGAGTGATCACAGTGCCTAGACATATGAGTGACTCACTGAAAATCTAGAATTGAAGGCACTAGAGTCACAACTCTAGGAAGTGAAGTATCAAGCAGAGACAATACAAGCACAGTTGAAGCCCCTGTCAGCTATGGAAAGAATGAAGCGATCCCAAGAGCAGCGCACTGCCCAGTAGTAGGTCCATATTATTCAGAGCAGAGTTATGAAAGTAACTTAGAGGCTCCAACCTATACAGCCGAGGCTTACCAACTGTTCACAGAGATCGAAGGCCGAGGAGCAGAACTTGAACAAATTGTCACTGCAGCTGAATAACGCCTAGAGGGACTTGTCAACGAAATAGTCATACAAGAGTTCACTGAACAGGAGGCCGTAGCATAGAAACAAGTCGAAGCAGCTCGAGCCAAGCTCAAGGCTTTTGAAGAAGAACTAATCAGATCAGAGTGACTCAGGACAAGTCACAGGTGAGTGATGGGGGCATGTTGTCCCTTGACCAAGTTTTGAGGATTCTTGATCATGTTTGACCTAATTTTGGGACTTCGACAGGATGTCGAAGGTGGAGCACAAGACGAAGCGTATATCGTGGGATCTCGGCCTCTTTTAGGGCCCTTTTTGGGATTTGGGATTATGTAATGGGTATGGGATATTGGCCCATGGGTTTACCCATTCTTAGGCATATTTTGTAAAGTATAAATAGATGTCTAGGCGATGTAAATAAGGGCATCTATGTGATCTTAGGCCGATGAGCTAAGTGTTGAGTGCTAAGTGCAAGTGGGGATTGTAGATGCTTTGTGCATAGTGTGTGAGACTCACAGAGCTAAGTGCAAGTGGTTGTGACAGACTGTGGAAGGCTTTGTGTTGTAACGCAAGGAAGGAGGATCTAGCAAGGTGTGCAAATCTCCTATCCTCTGCAGAGTGGGATTTGGATGCTTTGGTCCTGTAAGAAGCTTAACCCAAGATAATAAATAAGAGAAGAGTTGGTGGGCATAGCCCCAGAGTGGGGGTGAACCATGTATATGTTGTTCTTCTTTTCTTTGTGCAATGTATTGATGTGTTTATGTGTTTACTTGCTTAGTGCTTTAACATAGATGAATGATAAATAGATATGTTAATGCTATGTGCTTAATGGTATGGATGAGTATTAGATCTGGTCTATGTGGAGATGCTTCATTGCTTGAATGTAGTAGATCTGAATGAATACGGCACTATGTTGTAATTAGGGTTTAACTGCGTTGTACCTAAGAATTGAATATACATGAATGGTAACTGGTGAGTGCTTTGTTAATTGATTAGAATCATAGATATGTGTCCCAGCTAAGGTTGCAGACACTGGACTCCTGCAACCACCCCTGCCTCTACCTCGGGTGAGACTTCATCTGCTTCGCAGGTGTTGTCGAAAGGGCCGGTAGTTAGGGTTTTGTTGGTGCATTGTTGTAGCATTGAACCCCAGGTCTACCCCTGTGCCAACACTATGCATAGATTATAGACAAATCAATAAGATGACCATCAAGAATAAGTATCCCTTACCAAGGATCAATGACTTCTTTGACCAATTAAGGGGTACTACAATATTCCCCAAGATTGACTTGAGGTCTGGATACCATCAGGTCTGAATTAAAGATGAAGACATCCACAAGACAACCTTTAGAACAAGATATGGTCACTATGAATCTATGGTGGTGCCATTTGGGCTTACCAATGCACCAACTACTTTTTGGTGCTTAATGAATAACGTATTCAAATATTTCTTGGATAGGTTTGTGTTGGTTTACATTGATGATATTCTAATCTATTCCAAGAATAGGGAAGAACACGAAGAACATCTCAATCTAGTACTCCAAGTGATAAGAGAACATCAACTCTATGCTAAGCTTAGTAAGTGTGACTTTTTCCAGGAACAAGTCCATTACTTAGGCCATGTTATTTCTGAGGAAGGAGTGGCAGTTGATCCTGACAAGATTAAATCCATGATGGATTGTCCTACCTCAAAGGATGTATATGATATCAGATCCTTTATGGTCCTAGTAGGATACTATAGGAGATTCATAAGGGGATTCTCCAAGATTGGTTTCCCAATCACCTCCCTTTAGAAAAAGGGGGTTAAATTCATTTGGACATCAGAATGTGAAGAAAGAATTCAAGAGCTGAAATACCTTCTAACCAATGCACCTGTATTGAATATTGCAGACCCAAACAAGGACTTCCTTGTGTTTATAGATTCTTGCAAGGAAGGGATCGGAGGAATTCTTGTGCAAGAAGGACATGTGATTTTCTAAGAATAAAAAAAATTGAATGAGCATGAAGTCAATTATGTGACCCACGATATGGAATTGGCTACCATAGTGCATGCTTTAAAAATGTGGAGGCATTACCTCTTAGGTAGAATATTTGTACTTATGACAAACCATAGTGGGTTGAGGTATTTGTTTGACCAACTAAAACTCAATGTGAGACAAGCTAGGTGGATGGATCTCCTTAGTGAGTTAAATTTTGAAATCAAACATATCAAAGGAAAGGAGAATAGGGTGGTTGATGCCCTTAGTATAAGTATGAAATTAGTTCACTTGGCAGTTGTAAGCACCAGTGAATTAGATATCAAAGAGAGGGTCAAAATTGCACAAGAAACAGATGCATTTTTCAAGACCGTGACATCATACCTAACGCAAGAGCCCACAGGGTTGAAGTATGAAGGCTATCAGATGCTTACTAATGGCCTATTGAATTACAAGGGAAGATTGTATATTCCAAATTGTGATGACTTGAAGAGGTTCATAATGGATGAACTACACAAAATACCATATATTGGTCATATTGGTTATCCGAAAATGATCACGACCACTAGGAAACTATTTTATTGGCCTGGACTAAAAAAAGGACATAGCTGATTACTTAGCTATGTGTCTAGAATGTCAGCAAGTCAAGGAAGAGCATCGACATCCAGCATGGTTTTTGCATCTCCTACCAATTCTCGAATGGAAATGGGAAACCATCTCCATGGATTTCATCACATGATTACCAAGATCAACCAAACATAACGACGCCATCATGGTAGTTGTGGAAAAACTAAGCAAGGCTGCTTACTTCATACTCGTCTAGTCAAATTATAAGGCAATATATATTGCCAGCATTTTCATGAAAGAAATATTTAGGCTGCATGGCATGCCTAAGGAAATTATGTCCGACAGAGATACAAAATTTACTTCAAACTTTTGGAAATCTTTGTTTGTTGGTTTTGAAACAAAATTGCTCTTTAGTATAGCCTATCACCCTCAAATTGATGGGTAGACAGAGAGGGTAAACCAAGTGTTAGAAGAATTGTTGAGGATGCATGTAATGCATCAACCCAAGAAGTGGGAGGACTACCTACCACTGGTAGAATTTTCCTACAACAATGGCTATCAAGAGTCATTAAAAATGCGCCCTTTTGAAGCCCTCTATGGAAGACAATGCAACATTCCAATCAGCTGGAAAAACCCAATAGAAAGAGTTACAATCGTGCCAGATATGCTAAAGGAAATGGAGCAACAAGTAATTCAAATCAGACAAAATCTGAAGATAGCCCAAGATAGACAAAAAAGCTATGTAGGCATGAAAAGGACCCCTAGAGAGTTCAAAGCAGGGAATCATGTGTATCTCCGAGTTAGACCCAGGAAAATCTCTTTAAGGATGGGAGATTGCCCAAGCTGGCACCTCGATATTGTGGACCCTTTGAATTTTTGGATAGAGTGGGACCAGTAGCCTATCGGCTAGTAGTTCCTCCCACAGTGAAGGAACATATTGTTTTCCATGTTTCTTTATTAAAGAGGTATGTATATTATTCTAATCATATTATTGACTGGTATGTAATTCAGGTGGAACCTGAGGGATAATTCCTACTAGAACCTCAATGCATAATAGAAGGGAAGGAGTCCCCACTCAAGAACATAACCATTGCATAGGTCAAGGTGCAATAGAAACACTTTGGCCCAGATGAGGCTACATGGGAAATGGAGGATGCCATGAAACAAGCATATCTAATTTTGTTTACTTTTGTACATACAGAGCACATCGACAGATAGAACATCGAGGATGATGCTCCTTTAAGGGGGAGGGGATTGTAATACCCCAGTTCCCCCAATTCATAAATATAAGTATAACTGGCCAAGAGACTATGGCGAACTAAATATGTGTGAATGTTTGATTTGATGAACCTTTGTATACAAGGGTCAATGTATGAATTTTTTATTATTAATAGAAATTGGATATGTGTTGCACAACTACTGAAAGGGGGGAGTTTGCCAAGATAGACCATGGATTCTATGAGAGATATGGTGAGGGAAACCAAGAATGGTTGAGATGACCCTCACCAAACAAGTACCTACTAGGTGTAATTTCTCAACAGTTCTCTGACCCACAAATGAATTACCAGACAGGATGGTAGTTGGAAGGCCATCCTCAAGAGTTAATGAGGAGATGGGGTAGGGTACCCATCTGTAAGGCTTCTAGGCCTGACCATGAATTGGGGATTCTGACCCACACAACCTTGTTGAGGAATGCAAGAATGGAGGTAATTCGAGGGGCAGAGAGAGATCAACAAGAAATAAAAGTAGAGAAGGAAATCTACAGAGGCGAAAGGAGAGCAAGCAGATCTGTGTAGAGAGCAGAGGCGAAAGAGCGTTTTGCAGTTCTCTGGTTCAAGGAAGAACTGAGAAATAATCTTGTTTTGGGCACAAGAAGCCATAGGCAGGGTTTTTGTTACAAGTTAATAAACGAGGCCGACGAGTGACTGTGGAAGTACTCAAGCAGACCTTCTTTCTTGTTATAGAGAAAATCGGTTGCCAAAATCCTGGAGGAGGAGGAGAGTAACCTTCGTCCTCGACTGTCATTGATCAAGAGGAAAGAGTCTCTCTCATAGTGTCATGGTATAGCTCGGGGGTGGCCAGTGTTAAATCCATCAGGAGTGGTTGTGCCTATGGTTGGGTGGAAATATGCACCCTTTTCAGCAGTCACTTCACAAACTCTGGTCTTCTGATAAGTATTTACATACTCTGTGTGTTGAAATTGAAATAGTGAATTGAATGCATGTATATGGTTATGACTGAGTTCTGTATTGATTGATTAAAGGTAGAATTATGTATTGTCTCTCTATGAATCCCTATTTCTGAATGGTCCTCTGTTCACCTCATCCTTGCCACTAGAGAGTCATGGGATGAGAATCTGCAGGAGAATCGGGGTAGGACTTGTTGAAATGTTGAAGTCTTGTCGACCCCTCGGACCTACCTTAGTGGGAATGTAAAGTTCAAACCCTATGGAAGAAGGGAATTTCCTTCAGAATCCTCTTCATGTGACCAAGATCTCATGTCCATATCCTTAACTCCTTTACAGCTAAAAGAATTAGCACATATGCCACGAGAGTCTTCAAAGGACCCATGTGATTAAGGTATGGGAACCTAGTGTTAGACCAGAAAAAGGCTAAGTCCTTCTAGCTTCGGAACTACGGGAGTTTGGAGCTTTGAAGTATCATGACCTTACCCATTGTAAATCGGCCGAAGACAATAAGCTGTCACGGTTTTCCACGAGGTTGACCAACACCTGGAAGTTTTCCTAACCGTGGAAAATATACTTGCTACTGCTAAGCCTTGACCCCTTTAACTGTCCCAAGTTATCGTGAGCCACCGATTCGAGGGTATTCAGGAGAACCCTTGACCGTTGGATCTGCATCGAGGGAAATTCAACAAATTTCTACTATGGGAGAATAGAAAGGATAAGACATCGATCTCCCCGAATGTTGAAGTCTTGAGGAGATGAGAATTGTAGATTTAAGGATCCTTCAAGAGCTCCCCTGACCATCAGATCCCTTCCAAGGTCAGCCCGACGTTGACCACTTCGGGAGGATAGAGGTGGTTCAACGCCAAATTTTCTGAATGTTAGAGCAGTGAAGTGATAAGGATCGTATATCAAGGAACTATTCAGGACCTCCCCCGACCATTGGATCTACTCCAAGAAAAATTCACCGAATTTCCACTTCAGGAGAGTGGAGTAATGTTAATACCCAAATACTCGAAGCCTGGAATGGCTAATTAAAGTGGATCGTAGATCTGGGGATCCTTCAGGATCTCCTCTGGCTGTTGGATATAGCTCGAGATCAGCCCGACGTTGACCACTCCGAGGAAAATGAGGAAGTTACACCACGAACTCTCTGAAGGCCAAAACCCTGAAGTAATGGAGGTCGTGGATCTGAGGATTACGTGGAATCTTACTGACTGTGAGATCCAAGGGCTAGGAAACTATCTATCTAAGATGACATGGCATCCTGATGTCATTCAAGGTGACCTGGACCCACATTACCCATGCCACGTGTCACCCGGATATGTGTTAAGGTTTAAGCTTTTATTAGGTTTCTTTTCAATTCACTATATAACAATAGCATAGATAGGATAGCTCAGAAATACACAATCACAAGAGACACATCATTTATCCTGGGAAACCCGCATGGGGGAGAAAACCCAGCCAAAACTTCCTTAATATAGATAGCCAATAGAATTCCAAGAGATAACACAAAAAATACAGAAATTCCTCTCCCAAGAATGCGCCTCTCTCTCTCTTCCTTCTTCTCCAACTGCAGCTCCAAACTTGCGCTCTGATGAACAAGTGAGTGTGTGTCCAAATGAGGCACTAGCCTCTCTTATTTATACAATCTGGTAGGTGTGAACGGAAGTGTCTTTTCACTGGCAGGGTCGACTTCTCATTATGGGTGGTTATAACCACCTTTAATTAATCTGGGGGCTGACTTCTCATTCTGCTTATTACAATTAGGGTTTGACCAATCCGTAAAAGGGGATTTGGTCATTTACAATACCCGACATGATCAATCCGCAAAAGGGGATTGATCTAATGAATAATACATCAATAATAAATAGAATACTCTTTGAAGTTGCAATATTACAACACTCCGCCTTAACAAGAATGGTATTCTACAACAACATCAGGTGAGAGAGAGGACAACATCGTCAACAACATCTTGAAACAATGACTGGCGTATATATAAATCATCGGAAGTTTTTCTCATCATCAATATCATCATTCTCAACAAAGAGCTGGAATGGTATCATCATCTGCATCAACATGGATTAGTATAAAAACTAATACATCATCATCACAGCACGAGGCTGGTCACATCATCACAGCACGAGGCTGGCACATCATCACAGAATGAGGCTGGCACATCATCACAGCATGAGGCTGGCACATCATCACAGCAGTTAAGCTGGCACATCATCACAACAATTAAGCTGACACATCATCACATCAATTAAGTTAGCACATCATCACAACAATTAAGTTGGCACATCATCATAGCAATTAAGTTGTCAATCCATCACAACAATTAAGTTGGCACATCATCATAGCAATTAAGCTGGCACATCATCACATCAATTAAGCTGGCACATCATCACAACAATTAAGTTGGCATATCAACACTACTCCCCCTTTTGAGGGAGGTCCTTTTGGACTATACCAAGCTTATATCGAAAGTGCTCAAACTTTACATGAGATAGAGGCTTGGTCAACACATCAAAAACCTGTTCATTTGTGCTAACATATTGGATCTTTATGGCTCCTCTCTGCACCATCATCCATGCCACATATGTAGTGGTATTAGATTTCTATGTGTTTTGACTTGTCATGAAATACAAGATTCTCTGTCATCTTTATGCAGCTTTGGTTATCACATAAGATCATGGTTGCTTCCATATCTAGGTCAAATAGACCTGTCAACAACTTCCGAAGCCATATGGATTCACAACTGGTAGAACATGCAACAATGTATTCTGCTTCTGTTGTGCTGAGAGAAATTCTTGATTGCTTCCTACTCTGCCATGAGATCATGGTTGATCCCAGACTGAAACAACATCTTGAAGTGCTCTTCCTATCATAGACACTTCCAGCCCAATTTGAATCAGTGTACCCACTCAATCTCAAGTCATGATCTCTATCATAATTGAGACCACAATCTAATGTACCCTTAAGGTACCTCATTACATGTTATGCAACAACTAGTCGAACATGTTTGGGTTCTACCAAAAATTGACTCAAAGTGTTCACAAAAAAACATAGATTTGGTCTGGTGTTCGTCAGATACATCTACGATCCAATTATCTATCTATACAGTGTGACATCAATCAATTCTGACGAAGTGTCGACCATAAGCTTCAGCTTTGTTTCCATGGGTGTTTTCATGGACTTGCACTCCAACATATCAAATCTCTTCAGGATTTCAACTGCATACTTCCCTTGGTTAAGGAAGATTCTCTCTGTGCTCTGCCATACCTCAAGACCTAAGAAATAATGCATTTGGTCAAGGTCTTTCATCTCAAATTCTACAACGAGCTTCTTCTTACATTCGGTGATGAGATTTTCTTCTCCAGTTAAGAATAAGTCGTCCACATATAACAACAATATAATTGGCTCATCATTCATAACCTTGAAGTAAAGATTAGAATCTGCTTTACTCTTGGTAAAGCCCAAGCTTGTAAGAAAATTGTCTATCCTTCCATACCAGCTCTAGGAGCTTGCTTCAGTCCGTACAGAGCCTTCTTCAACTTATAGACATGAGTCTTCCTATCTTCAACTTCAAATCCTTGAGGTTGTTCTATATACACTTCTTCTTCAATGACACCATTTAGGAAAGCTATCTTTACGCCCATCTGGTGTAACTTCCACTTCATCTTAGCTGCAAGGGCTATGATGGTTTTGATTGAAGTGTATCTGGCTACAGGAGAAAATGTCTCTTCATAGTCAATCTCTTCCTTTTGAGAAAATCCATGAGTGACAAATCTTGCTTTATACTTCTCAATACTTCCATCAGTAGCATGTTTTATTTTGAAAATCCATTTGGAAGATACCACATCCTTGCTCTTTGGTCTAGGAACTATTTCCCATACATCATTCTTTATGATGGATTGGTATTCTTCTGTCATGCCCTTTGACCATTTTTTTTTCTGAATGGCTTCTTCAAAGCAGGTAGGCTCCTTCTCTAAGAGATCACCCATCAAATCCATATAACTAGAGAATGGCTTAGGTCTCTTCACTTGTCTTGTGGTTCCTTTGGGGACACCATACTTCTCTCCATATTGAATAAGTTCCCTTGCCCAAGATGGATTTCTCTTGTGGGAGATTGTCATCTGGGGAGGTTCTTGAAATTATACTATGTCATGATCTTCTATAATTTCCTCATCAAGGGAAGTTAATACTTCCCTCATCGGTTCTGCATCTCTGGGAGATACAAGTTCCTCTTCATATACTTCTTCAAGCTGGCATCTTCTTGATTTCTTAAGTGTTGCATATTCATCAAAGGTCACATCCCTTCTGATCTCAATATGATGGTGACCTGGTATATAAACTCTGAATGCCTTGGATACCTCACAGTATCAAACAAATATTCCCTTCTTTCCTGAAGGGTCCAACTTGGTTCTCTTCTATTTTGGAATATGTACAAATACTAGGCATCAAAATATTTTGAGATGGCTTACTTTTGGCTTCTTTCCAGAGAACATCTCTTCGGGGGTCTTGAACCCAAGTGCACTATGGGACAATCGGTTTTGTACATATACTATTGTTTTTGTTGCTTCTGCCCATAAGCACATAGGAAGATCTTGATCATGAATCATGGTCTTCACTGGTTCCATTATAGTTCTATTATTTCTTTCTGCTAAACCATTTTGTTGAGGATTGTAGGGAGTGGTGAGCTCCCTCTTGATCCTGACATCTTTACAAAAGCTTACAAATATTTTGAGGTGTATTCTCCTCCATTATCTGACCTAAGTATCTTGATCTTTCTTTAAGAAAGATTCTCTATCAAGGCTTTGAATTCCTTGAATTTACTAAACACTTCATCTTTTGATTTCAAAAGGTAAACCCAGGTTTTATGAGAATAATCATCAATAAAAGATACATAGTATACATACCCACTGATGGAGGATGATGGCATTGGGCCACACACATCTGAGTGAATGAGTTCTAGGACTCCCTCTGCTTTATTGTCTCTCTTCGGAAAAGGGTTCTTGATGTTCTTCCCTTGTGCACATCCATTGCACACACCTTCATGGTCAACCTTGAGTTCTAGTAGACCTGTGACTACTTTGCACACATACAGTAATGCCCTGTAGTTGATGCGAGCTAATATTCTATGCCAAAGTTCACATGGATTCTCAATGGCATGGGTCATGGCTGCTTCTGAGTGACCCTTTAGCTTATATAAGCCACCTTCTTCTTTTCCAATAACGATTTCTTCTTTCATGGTTTTTCCTTTAGCCCACATAAGAACTTCTCCATATATAAAGGCAATTCTGAAGCCTTTCTTTTCTAAAGATGATATGGAGAGTAGGTTCTTTTTCAAACCTGTTACATAGAGTACATCCTTCATCTTCATTGGAGTCCCTGAATTAATCTTGTAGTTTGATTCTCCTACTCCCTTGATAGGGTATTGATAATCATCTCCAAGTGTAACTTTATGAGAAAAATTCTTTTCTGAAAGGCAAGAGAGAATATATCTTTGACCTATCATGTGCTTGGAAGCACCACTATCAATGAGCCAAGTGTCCTCTCCAGGTGATATTGATCCTGAGAGGGTCGAGATTAAGACATAGTCTTCAATTCGTTCTTTTATCAACTTCGTGGGTGGCTCTTCATCTTCATCTGCATGGGCATGATGCCTCTTGTTTTTCCTCTTGTATTATTCTTGTCTAGCTGGACAAAGTCTCGCAATATGTCCCATCTTGTCACAATGGTAGCATTGGTAAGATGAGAAGTCTCTTTCTTTTCTTTGTCCTTTCTTTTGGAATCTCTTAGGTTGAGATTCTTTATGTATGAATTTGTTTTGGGTTTGAGATTCTTTAAGAGTTTCTTTCTAGAAGCAAGACTTATTTCTTCCACCTTTAGTGTGAGTAGATAGGGCTTGATCTTCATCTCTTGATAGTAAAGCTTCTCGGTTAGCTACTCTTGATTCTTCTTGAATACATTCTTCCCAAAGACTGTCAAATTTTAGTTTCTTCATTATGGCACAAACATTTTGGATGAATGCATCCCATGGTTTTGTGACACCATTAAGGGTCGTCATTATGTGTTCGTCTTCGTCTATAGTATCTCTAATTGCTTCTAGTTGTTTCTTTGAATTGAGATATTCTGGAGAAATATTCCTGGATTGATTCTCCTTTCTACATCCTTGTATTCTTGATTTGAGTTCTTAGATTCATCTTCGATTTATGTTCTTTCCTTCATATAACCTGGTTAGGTCCTCAAACATTTATTTTGGAGTATTCTTTGAATACACTTGAGGAATCAAGTGATCTTTGATAGAATCCACAATGATTCTTTTGGCCCTAATTATGTCATTTTGATGTTTTGCTTTATCTCCAGTATCGACGGGTTCTGGTACTTCTTCTTTGACGAATCTTGATAGGTCATTCTCTTCAAGAACAAGTCCAATCCTATACTTCCATGTACAAAAATTTTCCACATCTTCTAGCTTGTCAACAAGCTTAGTGCTTGCAGACATCTTTTACCCGGAGCTAGGAAAAAGACCAAAAATGAAAATGCTAAAAATTGAATTATGAAATTACTATGAGGTGTGCTTGGCTGAGGCGAGTAGCCTGGTGTTGTTAAATTTCAGAAAATCCAACTTTTACCCCTTCAAACTTGATCAACGGATTTCTGGACTGGTGCTTTTGGTTTCCTGGTACTTCTGGTACTCTGGTACTTATGGTTTTCTGGTACTTTGTGAAAACTAGGGTTTCACTTTCCGGGAGATCTAGCCATTGAAAAATTGCACTGAGGATGCCAAAGTGATCCTTGAGGAAGGACACACTTTTCTAGATGGTTTTGGGGTTGAAAGTCTTCTTCAATAAAAGGCCTAATTTACATGTACGACAACAATGACATTTTTCTTCTTCTTGTGAAAGATGCTCTCTTCAGCTTAGCTCTGATACCATGTTAAGGTTTAAGTTATTATTAGGTTTCTTTTCAATTCACTAGATAAACATAACATAGATAGGATCACTGAGAAATACACAATCACAAGAGACACATAATTTATCCTGGGAAACCCTCATGGGGGAGAAAACCCAGCCAAAACTTCCTTAATATAGATAACCAATACAATGCCAAGAGATAACTCAAACAATACAGAAATTCCTCTCCCAAGAATGTGCCTCTCTCTCTCTTCCTTCTTCTCCAACTGCAACTCCAAACTTGCGCTCTTATGAACAAGTGAGTGTGTGTCCAAATGAGGCGCTAGCCTCTCTTATTTATACAATCTGGCAGGTGTGAATGGAAGTGTCTTTTCACTGG
>SNQJ01S0075080.1:90048-102847 GCA_010110895.2 Picea sitchensis
CCTTCTTTGTAAGTGTTTTCTTAGCTCTATTATGTGACTTAGGCAATCTTCTTTTACAATGTCCTAGTGATCTAGTTATTTTCTACACTACAAGTCCCATGTCATGTTCTTCTTGTCAATATATCCTAGCAAACATAAGCAAGAGCCTTCCCTCTTCCAATTCTGGAATTTTTTGTGGGGATAGAATGAACCTTCATTATGCTTATACTTCTAGTGGGTAGGATCTTGTCTCTATGAGAATAACAATCTCATACAAGGTAGTGGTTTTTATCCATTGAAAAAATATTGATACATGTTTATGTACTCTTTCAGTGGTCCCCACCCAGCCTTGGAAGTATTAAGTCCTCATTGACTAGCGATTAGAAAGTTGATAATCTTCCAATTTTGCTTTGTTGCTTTACATATGCTTTGTAGATGAAAATTACTTCCATCCCCCTAAATATTTTTCCATATGCATTGCTTCCATTAGAACCTCTCATTGTATTCTAGAAGTAAGCCATGTAGCTCTAAACCAACCTAGATATGATTTGTAAGTAATGGCATTTATTTGTAACTAGAATATTATCACTTTTTTCTTGTCAATATTAACTTTCATGCCTACTTACTTACAAAGGTGTCCAACGCTATCATGTGATATTTTAAGCTAACCAACCTAGATATGATTTGTAGGTAATGGCATTTATTTGTAACTAGAATATTATCACTTTGGTCTTGTCAATATTAACTTTCATGCCTACTTACTTACAAATGTGTCCAACGTAAGCTAACCAACCTAGATATGATTTGTAAGTAATGACATTTATTTGTAACTAGAATATTATCACTTTTGTCTTGTCAATATTAACTTTCATGCCTACTTACTTACAAAGGTGTCTAGCGCTATCATGTGATATTTTAAGCTAACTAACCTAGATATGATTTGTAAGTAATGGCATTTATTTGTAAGTAGAATATTATCACTTTTGTCTTGTCAATATTAACTTTCATGCCTACTTACTTACAAAGGTGTCCAACACTATCATGTGATATTTTAAGCTAACCAACCCAAATATGATTTGTAAGTAATGGCATTTATTTGTAAGTAGAATATTATCACTTTTGTCTTGTCAATATTAACTTTCATGCCTACTTACTTACAAAGGTGTCCAACACTAGCATGTGATATTTTAAGCTAACCAACCCAAATATGATTTGTAAGTAATGGCATTTATTTGTAACTAGAATATTATCACTTTTGTCTTGTCAATGTTAACTTTCATGCTTACTTATTTACAAAAGTTTTCAACACTATCCTGTGATATTTTAAGCTATAAAGGGTCCTTGTTGTGAGAATATTATCATTTACATATAGATGGGTCTTCATTATTATTCCTACAACTTTTTATGAAAAAAAAACCTTTAATGTTAATCTATGTAGTAGTTAAAGGTTTCCTCATGTGAACTCCTCCATCCATGGGCAAAAGAAAGGTGAGGAAAGGTGAGATAGTTTCTTGACAGTAGCATGTGTGTTGAGAGCAAGCAATAAACATCATCCAATTGATATAAAAGTATATACATTCTTGGATGTGTGTGCATGAACATCTAATTATATATAGAAGAAGCTAAACATTCTAAGTTTTCAACCTTGTAAGATATGTCAAGAATCCAATAAGGTAATCTTTTACAAAATTGCAATTTTAAAATTGATAAAATTATTATTTTCAATACAAAAATAGATTCAACATCCTATTACAACCAGATTGTGTAATATTAATATCGAACTTATACAACTCCATCAATCCAAAATAATTCTTCTTAAATTTCAAATTAAAAAAACAAATTTTTCTACAAATTTTATTACACCAAGTCTTTGAGATTATTGCCTGCCACCAATCTAAGAATTTGATTACGCTGAGTCTTTGAGATCATCGCCTGCCACCCATCTACTAAATAAAATACGTTACTTAAGAAATAGAAAATATCAAGTTCTACATAATCAATCTTTGAAGATCATCGCTTAACACATTGGTTAAGTCTCCAGTTAACAAATAAAAAAAATTCGATTCTACACTGCTGGCTGATTAGATTAGACAGTCAATGCTAAGCTCGAATCCCAGAGTACAACTATATATTTTAATGAATGAGAGGCCAAATTTGTCAAATTCCCATGTCAACTGCTAAACTGTGGAGTAAATTCCAAAGAAACTCAAAATCCGGAGGTCATGAACCAGGCATAGATCGCTTTTAATAGATAGTGCTCGCCAGTGGGATACACAATTATCAATAACACCAAAACGATGAAAGATGCATGCCACGTCACTGTCATCTTTCTAAGAAGAAAAGACTTTTCAGCTGATACTTTATTAATCACCATGAAGTTCACTAGAATAATTTTTTATACTAAATTTAGCTAAAATTATAATCCTAAGATTAATCACCATGAAGTTGCAGTAGAATAGTTAAAATTATAATCCTAATCTTAGGAAGGAATGAGTAGAGTTTTACCATAGTAAAAGTTTTATGTCCAATGAAAGACATTGTTTAGACTGTGCTTTCACAATATATTAATGAGAACTCTCTCTTTTAGCAGTATATTAATGAGAATTCACTGTAACCAATACAGATTTGTCTCTCCCAACTCATTGTTATATAAACTTTATATAAGAATCTTTGAAGTCAAAAGGAGCTTTCATCTTGCTCAAGTCCAAAATTGGATGGTTTCAAAAGAGAGGCATGTGAGGTACATCTTTGAGATACCAAGGAGGAATAAGCAAGCAACAATGATATTATTGTGGGAACATATTTGTGAAGTTTGGGCCCTTTGAGGAATAAGTAAGCAATAATGATATCATTGTGGGAACATATTTGTAAAGTATGGGCCCTTTGGAATGAGGTGCACTTATGGGTGTAAGTTTTACTTGTATAGCTTGTGTTTAAGCATGGAATTGGTGAGTCCATTGGGATAAGGCATTGCTACATAAGTTTTTGAAAAAGGTTTATTATGATAAAAATCTCAACTAGAATATTAAAACCTCAATCTAAAACAATTTAGTGGGAGTGGCATGTAATGGTAATACCCTTAATTTTAAATTTTAAATACATATTCTTATTAAAATAAAATTTATCAAATAATTTACATCAAATTTAATATATTTCTCTTATAATGTAAGGTCAAAAGTTTAAATTTGGAAATGCTCACACTACAACAACTTGGTGGGAGACCCTCAATTCTAAATTTTAAATACATGTTTTTATTAAATTAAAATTTATCAAACAACTTAGAATAAAGTCAATGACTTTCTCAAGGTGAGTGGAAAATGGATCTTTAATGTAAGGTCAACGGTTTAAATTTGGAGATTTGTAAAAAACAATAAGTATAAAGAGTTGTAACTATCACAATGTCTGAAAGAAGAAGGTGTTTGACCCTTGGGAAATGGTTTTTTTTTAATAATTAAAGAGATTTAACACATGTTTAATATAGCAAGTTGGTCTCACTAAACATTGATAGGATACTTTATCCTTCATGATATAAAGATACCAAGAACATAATTGTTTACTTAAATAATTTTTAAAAACATGTGTTTCCTTCTAGAAGGTCACAAGTTCAAATCTAGAGGGGGGTAGGGTATGCACACCTCTTCAGAATTTAGCACTCAGATCGTTGCATGGAGGTTAGATTATTGTAATTATTATTACATCAACTCTATATCCCAACATTATGTAATAACCAAAATGAGTAAAAAAAGCCTTTCTAATTCAAAACATTTTAATTGAAGATCACATTCCTCCACTTCTACCATTTTTCCTTGTTTGCTCATTATTTCAATGCAATCAACACCCTAATAAAAAACTATTAAAATTTCTATGAACAATGTTGTTTACATAACCCAAGCCCCCTCACATGCTTGATGCTTGTTATTACTTGATTGATTTTAATGGTTTCTTTTTTCACAATTATTATTGAGTTAGTACCCATGATAGCTATGATATTTGGTCCACATCGTTATGAACATCTCACTTGTGTAAACATTGCACATACTCTGTCAAGCTTTGCAGCTCTCAAGACTTAATAATTTGCAATGGAGTAATGAAGTGGCCAAACTCCAACGAGAGGACTTGTATTCATGGGCTAGGTAGTAGTGTCGTAGATTATGTGATATCTGATATCCTTGTTTCCAACCAAATAACAAATTTTGATCTTTTAAATGACCACGGACCTAACTCTGATCATAAACCTTTAACCCTAACTCTAAACTTTTCCATGCACAAAAGCGCCATTGGAGAGAATTTTGATAATCAAAGGAATTTTTGCTTTGACAAAAGTAAAGTTGATATTTTCTTAAAGGATTTAAATAGTAAATTAAATCTCCTAACTTATAAGGACAACACTGAAGAACTCTATCATAATTTTACAACTACTCTTTCCACTTCTATTAACAAGTTCTCTTTTGAGGTGTCCTATAAAAAGAATAATAGAACGACCAACCCTTGGTATGATAAAGAATGTAAAATTGCTAGGAAATCCATTAGGGATGCCTCTAACGAGTCATTAAAACTTGATAAGATCAATATGTACAAAAATCCCTAATTAAAAGGAAAAAAATGTACTATATTAATAAAAGGCAAGAGCAACTTTCACAACTATATAAGATGGATCCTAAGAAGTTCTGGAGACAAATTCTAAACCACAATACTAAAGAAAATAATAGGATTCCCTTAAGGGATTGAAATTCCTACCTTAAAAGTCTTTACAAGTTCCCTAATGCCATGGACAACATTCCTATTGTCCCTACAAAGGAAGAAGTTTTTTCTTTAGAACACATAGAGTTTGGGGTTAAGCGACTTGCAAATGGGAAAGCTAAGGACATTGAAGGATACCAAGCTGAAATTTTTAAAATCGGAGGGCCTATCCCTTTCCCTCACATACACAATCTCTTCAATTTAGCAGTCATGCAGGGCTTCCCTAAACCCTGGACGCAAAGCCTCATTGTTCCTATTTTTAAAAATGGGGATAAAAACATTCCCTCTAATTATAGGACCATTATGATTAGCCTAATTGTAGCCAAGCTTTATGGAATTATTTTGGAAAAGAAGATTATCCTTTGGCTAGAAAGTCACGGTAAAAGAGCTAAAGGCCAGGCCAGGTTTAGGAGATATCATTCAATTGTGGACCATCTTGTTACATTTAGGATCATTGTAGAGGAGTTCTGCAATACTAAAACAAATCTTTTTTGTTGTTTTGTTGACTTTAGAAAAGCTTTTGACATGGTTCCTAGGAAAAACATTTGGAATAGGTTGGAAGAGATAAAAGTGTCTCTCGAATTGAGGGTTGTTGCAATAAAGATGTATGAGAACGTTATTGCTAAGTTTAAAAATATTGAGGGCTAGTCAAAAGAGATTAACTGTAATATTGGAGTCAAACAAGGTTGTCCCTTGTCCCCTACCCTTTTTGGCATATACATTGACAAGTTACAAGATTGATTGGAAAGACCAGGTTGTGTCAGCGCTACTCTCATTGGTATAGTCATCAATCTTCTTCTTTATGCTGATGATATTGTTCTTATGGCAAGGAGTCACCGTGATCTTGAAAACCAACTAAGAATCCTCAAGGATTTTTGCTCCAATATGGGTATGACTGTTAATACTGATAAGACTAAGGTCATGATTATTAAATCCAATAAGATCACTTACGATACCTTCGTATACAACAACAACAACTTGGAGGAAGTGAATTCATACAAATATCTTGGAATTGATATTCACCATAAGCTCAATTGGAATTATAGCATTGAGAAAAGGATTATTGGGGGATGGAAAGCTTATTTTGGGCTTGAAAACAATTGTAAATCAACTAATGTTTGGAGTTGAGATAAGACAAAACTCCTCTTTGAGACTCTTGTTACACCTTTTATTCCTTACGGATGTGAAGTATGGGGTTGTAGTATCTCTCGTGAATCCTAGAGAAAGATAGAGAAAATACAAAAGAATTTTATAACCTATAATATCAAAATTAAAGGAAATACTTCCTATCCCATCCTCCTCTTAGAAACAATTATCTCCCCCATTGAGAGCATGGCTATGACTAGATACCTAATGTATAAGAACAAGTTAAACAACATGGAAGACAAGAGGCTTCCTAAAATTGCTTCAAAATCAAGTCATAACCACCATTGACTCAAGGGAGGATGACATAAAGATGCCCGGTCTTGGATAAACTATTGGGGAATCATGGAAGTCACCATTTTGCAGAATAAAGATACTATTAAAAAAATCGTCAAATCAAAATTTAAGGAGAAAATGTGGTGTGATAAAGAGTTAAAGGAAAAAATAAAATTAAGGTATTATAAGGATGTAATCAACCCTAATCTAGAAGATCAAAATTGTCTGTATGTTTTCCAAGTGTAAAGAAAAAAATAAACATTGCTAAGATAAGAACAAATTCTCAGAAGCTCCATAGTGGAANAATTCTCACGAGCTCATGATAGTGAAACTGGGCATTGGTCAATTCCTAAAACACCATGGGATGAAAGAATGTGTCACCTTTGTGACACTAAGAAGGTTGAAGATTAAAAGCACTTTCTCTTAGATTGTCCAACCTATACCCATATTAGATCTCATTTTCAAAATATTTGTCACACTACCAACCTTCCCAACCTCTTAACTCAACAAAAATATGGTGATGTTGGAAAGTTTCTCTTAATGCTTTTTGAGCACATNAACACTATCATGTGATATTTTAAGCTAACCAACCCAAATATGATTTGTAAGTAATGGCATTTATTTGTAAGTAGAATATGATCACTTTTGTCTTGTCAATATTAACTTTCATGCCTACTTACTTACAAAGGTGTCCAACACTATCATGTGATATTTTAAGCTAACCAACCCAAATATGATTTGTAAGTAATGGCATTTATTTGTAACTAGAATATTATCACTTTTGTCTTGTCAATATTAACTTTCATGCCTACTTACTTACAAAGGTGTCCAACACTAGCATGTGATATTTTAAGCTAACCAACCCAAATATGATTTGTAAGTAATGGCATTTATTTATAACTAGAATATTATCACTTTTGTCTTGTCAATGTTAACTTTCATGCTTACTTACTTACAAAGGTTTTCAACACTATCATGTGATATTTTAAGCTATAAAGAGTCCTTGTTGTGAGAATATTATCATTTACATATAGATGGGTCTTCATTATTATTCCTACAATTTTTTATGAACAAAAAAACCTTTAATGTTAATCTATGTAGTGGTTAAAGGTTTCCTCATGTGAACTCTTCCATCCATGGGCAAAAGAAAGGTGAGATAGTTTCTTGACAGTAGCATGTGTGTTGAGAGCAAGTCCCATGTCATGTTCTTCTTGTCAATATATCCTAGCAAACATAAGCAAGAGCCTTCCCTCTTCTGTTTTTGGAATTTTTTGTGGGGATAGAATGAACCTTCATTATGCTTATACTTCTAGTGGGTAGGATCTTGTCTCTATGAGAATAACAGTCTCATACAAGGTAGTGGTTTTTATCCGTTGAAAAAATATTGATATATGTTTATGTACTCTTTTAGTGGTCCCCACCCGGCCTTGGAAGTATTAAGTCCTCATTGACTAGCAATTAGAAAGTTGATAATCTTCCAATTTTGCTTTGTTGCTTTACATATGCTTTGTAGATGAAAATTACTTCCATCCCCCTAAATATTTTTCCATATGCATTGCTTCCATCAAAACCTCTCATTGTATTCTAGAAGTAAGCCATGTAGCTCTAAACCAACCTAGATATGATTTGTAAGTAATGACATTTATTTGTAACTAGAATATTATCACTTTTGTCTTGTCAATATTAACTTTCATGCCTACTTACTTACAAAGGTGTCCAATGCTATCATGTGATATTTTAAGCTAACCAACCTAAAAATGATTTGTGAGTAATGACATTTATTTGTAACTAGAATATTATCACTTTGGTCTTGTCAATATTAACTTTCATGCCTACTACTTACAAATTTGTCCAACGTAATCTAACCAACTTAGATATGATTTGTAAGTAATGACATTTATTTGTAACTAGAATATTATCACTTTTGTCTTGTCAATATTAACTTTCATGCCTACTTACTAAACACCATCCAATTGATATACAAGTATATACATTTTTGGATGTGTGTGCATGAACATCTAATTATATATATAGAAGAAAGCTCAACATTCTAAGTTTTCAACCTTTTCAGATATGTCAAGAATCCAATAAGGCAATTTTCTACAAAATTGCAATTTTAAAATTGATAAAATTATTATTTTCAATACAAAAATAGATTCAACACCCTATTACAACCAGATTGTGTAATATTAATATCGAACTTATACAATTCCATAATTCAAAATAATTCTTCCTAAATTTCAAATTAAAAAAACAATTTTTTCTGAAATTTTTATTACACCAAGTCTTTGAGATTATCGCCTGCCATCAATCTAAGAATTTGATTACGCTGAGTCTTTGAGATCATCGCCTGCCACCCATCTACTAAATAAAATACGTTACTTAAGAAATAGAAAATCTCAAGTTCTACATAATCAATTTTTGAAGATCATCGCTTAACACATTGGTTAAGTCTCCAGTTAACAAATAAATAAAAAATCGATTCTACACTGCTGGCTGATTAGATTAGACAGTCAATGCTAAGCTCGAATCCCAGAGTACAACTATATATTTTAATGAATGAGGCCAAATTTGTCAAATTCCCATGTCAACTGCTAAACTGGGAGTAAATTCCAAAGAAACTCAAAATCCGGAGGTCATGAACCAGGCATAGATCGCTTTTAATAGATAGTGCTCGCCAGTGGGATACACAATTATCAATAACACCAAAACGATGAAAGATGCATGCCACGTCACTGTCATCTTTCTAAGAAGAAAAGACTTTTCAGCTGATACTTTATTAATCACCATGAAGTTCACTAGAATAATTTTTTATACTAAATTATAATCCTAAGATTAATCACCATGAAGTTGCACTAGAATAGTTAAAATTATAATCCTAATCTTAGGAAGGAATAATTTTACCATAGTAAAAGTTTTATGTCCAATGAAAGACAATGTTTAGACTCTATGCTTTCACAAGATATTAATGAGAACTCTCTCTTTTAGCAGTATATTAATGAGAATTCACTGTAACCAATACAATTTGTCTCTCTCAACTCATTGTTATATAAACTTTATATGAGAATCTTTGAAGTCAAAAGGAGCTTTCATCTTTCTCAGGTCCAAAATTGGATGCTTTCAAAAGAGAGGCATGTGATGTACATCTTTGAGATACCAAGGAGGAATAAGTAAACAACAATGATATCATTGTGGGAACAGATTTGTGAAGTATGGGCCCTTTGAGGAATAAGTAAGCAACAATGATATCATTGTGGGAACATATTTGTAAAGTATGGGCCCTTTGGAATGAGGTGCACTTATGGGTGTAAGTTTTACTTGTATAGCTTGTGTTTAAGCATGGAATTGGTGAGTCTATTGGGGATAAGGCATTCCTACATAAGTTTTTGAAAAAGGTTTATCATGATAGAAATCTTAACTAGAATATTAAAATCTCAATCTAAAACAACTTAGTGGGAGTGGCATGTAATGATAATACTCTTAATTTTAAATTTTAAATACATATTTTTATTAAAATAAAATTTATCAAATAATTCACATCAAATTCAATATATTTCCCTTATAATGTATTGTCAAAAGTTTAAATTTGGAAATGCTCACACTACAACAACTTGGTGGGAGACCCTCAATTTTAAATTTTAAATACATGTTTTTATTAAATTAAAATTTATCAAACAACTTAGAATAAAGTCAATGACTTTCCCAAGGTGAGTGGAAAATGGATCTTTAATGTAAGGTCAACAGTTTAAATTTGGAGATTTGTAAAAAACAATAAGTATAAAGAGTTGTAACTATCACAATGTCTGAAAGAAGAAGGTGTTTGACCCTTGGGAAATGGTTTTTTCTTAATAATTAAAGAGATTTAACACATGTTTAATATAGCAAGTTGGTCTCACTAAACATTGATAGGATACTTTATCCTTCATAATATAAAGATACCAAGAACATAATTGTTTACTTAAATAATTTTTAAAAACATGTGTTTCCTTCTAGAAGGTCACAAGTTCAAATCTAGAGGGGGGTAGGGTATACACACTTCTTCAGAATTTAGCACTCAGATCATTGCATGGAGGTTAGATTATTGTAAGTATTATTACATCAAATCTATATCCCAACATTATGTAATAACCAAAATGAGTAAAACAAACCTTTCTAATTCAAAACATTTTAATTGAAGATCACATTCTCCACTTCTAGCATTTTTCCTTGTTTGCTCATTATTTCAATGCAATCAACACCCTAATAAAAAAATATTAAAATTTCTATGAACAATGTTGTTTACATAACCCAAGCCCCGTCACATGCTTGATGCTTGTTATTACTTGATTGATTTTAATGGTTTCTTTTTTCACAATTATTATTGAGTTAGTACCCATGAGAGCTACGATATTTGGTCCACATCGTTATGAACATCTCACTTGTGTAAACATTGCACATACTCTATCAAGCTTTGTAGCTCTCAAGACCTAATAATTTGCAATGGAGTAATGAAGTGGCCAAACTCCAACGAGATGACTTGTATTCATGGGCTAGGTAGTAGTGTCGTAGATTATGTGATATATGATATCCTTGTTTCCAACGAAATAACAACTTTTGACCTTTTAAATGACCATGGACCCGACTCTGATCATAAACCTTTAACCCTAACTCTAAACTTTTCCATGCATAGAAGCGCCATTGGAGAGAATTTTGATAATCAGAGGAATTTTTTCTTTGACAAAAGTAAAGTTGACCTTTTCTTAAAGGATTTAAATAGTAAATTAAATCTCCCAACTTATAAGGACAACATTGAAGAACTCTATCATAATTTTACAACTACTCTTTCCACTTCTATTAACAAGTTCTCTTTCTAGGTGTCCTATAAAAAGAATAATAGAACGACCAACCCTTGGTATGATAAAGAATGTAAAATTGCTAGGAAATCCATTAGGGATGCCTCTAACGAGTCATTAAAACTTGATAAGATCAATACGTACAAAAATCCCTAATTAAAAGGAAAAAAATGTACTATATTAATAAAAGGCAAGAGAAACTTTCACAACTATATAAGATGGATCCTAAGAAGTTCTAGAGCCAAATTCTAAACCACAATACTAAAGAAAATAATAAGATTCCCTTAAGGGATTGGAATTCCTACCTTAAAAGTCTTTTCGAGTTCCCTAAAGCCATGGACAACATTCCTATTGTCCCTACAAAGGAAGAAGTTTTTTCTTTAGATGACATAGAGTTTGGGGTTAAGCGACTTGCAAATGAGAAAGCTAAGGACATTGAAGGATACCAAGCTGAATTTTTTAAAATCAGAGGGCCTATCCTTATCCCTCACATACACAAGCTCTTCAATTTAGCAGTCAAGCAAGGCTTCCCTAAACCATGGACGCAAAGCCTCATTGTTACTATTTCTAAAATTGGGGATAAAAACATTCCCTCTAATTATAGGACCATTATGATTAGCCCGATTTTAGCCAAACTTTATGGAATTATTTTGGAAAAGAAGAATAGTCTTTGGCTAGAAAGTCACGGTAAAAGAGTTAAAGGCTAGGATGGGTTTAGGAGATATCATTGAACTGTGGACCATCTTGTTACATTTAGGATCATTGCAGAGGAGTTCTGCAATACTAAAACAATCTTTTTTGTTGTTTTGTTGACTTTAGAAAAGCTTTTGACATGGTTCCTAGGAAAAACCTTTGGAATAGGTTGGAAGAGATAAAAGTGCCTCTAGAGTTGAGGGTTGTTGCAATAAGGATGTATGAGAACGTTATTGCTAAGTTTAAAAACATTGAGGGCTGGTCAAAAGAGATTAACTGTAATATTGGAGTCAAACAAGGTTGTCCCTTGTCCCCTACCATTTTTTGCATATACATTGACAAGTTAGAAGATTGCTTGGAAAAAGAAGGTTGTGTCGGCCCTACTCTCATTGGAATAGTCATCAATGTTCTTCTTTATGTCGATGATATCATTCTTATGGCAAGGAGTCCCCATGATCTTGAAAACCAACTAAGAATCCTCAAAGAGTTTTGCTCCAATATGGTTATGACTGTTAATACTGATAAGACTAAGGTCATGATTATTAAATCCAATAAGATCACTTATGATACCTTCGTATACGACAACAACAACTTGGAGGAAGTGTCTTCATACAAATATCTTGGAATTGATATTCACCAAAAGCTCAATTGGAATTATAGCATTGAGAAAAGGATTATTGGGGGATGGAAAGCTTATTTTGGGCTTGAAAACAATTGTAAATCAACTGATCTTTGGAGTTGAGATAAGAAGAAACTCCTCTTTGAGACTCTTGTTACACTTTTTATTCTTTACGGATGTGAAGTATGGGGTTGTAGTATCTCTCATGAATCCCGGAGAAAGATAGAGAAAATACAAAAGAATTTTATAACCTATAATATCAAAATTAAAGGAAATACTTCCTATCCCATCCTCCTCTTAGAAACAATTATCTCCCCCATTGAGAGCATGGATATGACTAGATACCTAATGTATAAGAACAAGTTAAACAACATGGAAGACAAGAGGCTTCCTAAAATTGCTTCAAAATCAAGTCATAACCACCATTGACTCAAGCGAGGATGGCATAAAGATGCCCGGTCTTGGATAAACTATTGGGGAATCATGGAAGACACCATTTTGCAGAATAAAGATACTA
>SNQJ01S0075081.1:0-29718 GCA_010110895.2 Picea sitchensis
CCTCACACATTAGGGGGCATCTGTTATAACCCTAAATTTCACCACACATGCTTACCTGGCATCAGGCCAACTCATATCCCTTCATTGCCAAAACATCTGCTGAAAAACCTCTTTGAAAATCCTCTTGGGTCAAGGTACACACGCCCTAACCCACTACTGCACACGTGTGAACACTGGCAGGCCTACTACAGCCCGTGTTTACCTAACAAAACACAAAAATACGAAAGTTTTCGACGGGACAAAAAGCTATGGATCAGTTAACTGAAACTCCCGGCCATGCATGGCCGAGAGTTCGTCCAAAGCCCTAGCTCCTTCTAGCCTATAAAAGAAGGGGTAGGGGTACCATTTAGAAGAGGAAAAATATAGCAAAGAAACTCTGCCCATTTTCCAAATCCATTGTCCCAACCCTTTAGCCTTTCCTCAAGCCTAAGGAGAATTAACGCAAAGCAGTTGGAGGACAAAAGAAGAGGAGGAGCCCAGGATCAGGATCAAGGAGCAGTGGTCGGTCTCGACTTTGATTGTAAGTTGATTCATTTTGAAAATAATAAAATAATACTTTTCCCATCCCAATGCATGAGTTATCTATGATTTTTTTAATTTATGCTTAATTTCTAACCCTCTAGTAGAAAAGTAGCATGCATGCGTAGTGTTTTGTCTTGATTGCAGGATTATCTTTGGAAGGAGCAACGCAAGTAAGCAGGCAAAGCGCAATGGAGGATCGACACCAAACATCAGTAAAAAGGTTAGTAGTTTCTTTCCATGCATGTATTTTGAAAGAGGGGTTTAAGTTTTGGGTGGTAGGTTAAAAAGTAATTTCTTTACGGTCAAAATCTGCATGCAAGTCTGACCCTAGTTTGCTAGTCCGTAGGGTATTTTTCCCAACAACAACTATCTTGGCTTTGGAAATCTAGGATTTTGGTGCTCTAGGACAGTATGGTGTTACCACTCTCAAACCAGCCAAAGGAAACCTATTGTTACGGTTACCAGTGAGGTTAAATGAAATCTGGCGATTTCCTTAACTGTGATCATGGGATCTGTCCCACCATTAAGGTCTGACCCACTTACTTTTCATGAAGTAATGCGAACTGTAGATCTAGGGATTTTTCAAGATCTCCCATGACCATTGGATCTACACTGCGGTCAGTCTGACATTGATCACTTTGGGTGAAAAGGAGTGTTAAACAGGTAGAACCCCTGAACGTTGAATTCGCAAAGAAACGAGGACCATCGATCTGAGGATGCTTCAGGATAACTCTTGACTATTGGATATATACCGTGGTAAGCTCAATGATGACAACTACAGGAGTAAAAAGTAAATTACACAACAGATCCCCTGAACACCGAATTTGTGAAGAAACTGAGGTTGTAGATATATGAATCTATGTTGACCCATCTCAACCATCATATGTAAGGGGTATTAGGAGGCTGCTGACGAGAGTTAGGACTTCGGAGCTCTAGGATATTTCATGGGTAGGAGAGGCTAGAGACTCCCATAGGTTGTTCGTACGGAGTGACATGGAATGCTTACATCACCTAGGGTGATGTGGACCCATGTTCGACATGCCATGTGTCACCTTGATTCGTGATTTTTACATAACTTATATTCCAATTGGAATGTGACAGGTGTCTCCCATTGATAGGTCCACATGTCATATATGCCCCTTGTCATATGTCAACCATCAGTACATGCTCGCATGGCCTAATAGTTGGTGGAATACCCAAGGCACTAGGAGTTCGAAACTTCATGGAATTTCAGACACTTGGATGCTAGGGTTAATTCGACCGAAGGCATAGATCCACTTGTCCCTTATTCTATGTTTAATGCACCACCATGTGTAAGTGTGGACCCTACAATATTCTGACAATTTGGAAATCTATGGAGGTTTTGAGTGGTGTGATTGGATGAGTCGAAATGGGTCGAAGGACCAAATTTACTTTCCCACTCCTACAAGTTATCAGTCAATTTAAATATAATTAATTAAATGAAAATGGACCCTCTCCAGGACTCCGACATTCGAGAGATTTGGGTTCCTAAGTAAATGAGGAGGAATATTGCCAAAGTTCAAAGACTTGGGCGCTAATTAATGTTAATGAATCCAAGTTTCTTGGAGATTTTGGTAAAGAGCGGGATTTCACTGTGTTAATGGTTAATTAACCTAGTAAACCTATAGGAGCTAGACAAATGCCAACTCCGGGTTGGAAGAGTCTTTGTATACTCTATTTATGTGTAGTGTCGGGTGACAGGGAGCCATGTGGATGCCACATGGCTATAAGGGACTGCAGTTAGTGATGGATTAAATAACCTTGAAGGGCCATAACTTTCAATATAGAGCTCGGATTTTAGCATGGTAGAAGTCGTTAGGAAGATCTCGCTGAGAATAAGGCGATGGAGGTCTCGGGAAGAGGATTTAAGATGATTGAGAAAAGAGAAATTTTGATGCCCCATCCCTTAAAAAGGTACTTTAGGGGTTGGGTGTGTGACACCCTAGATTGCTAACTAGAAATCTTGTAACCTCCTGTATGTAAGGAAAAAAAACAAGTGTCAAAATGTTGGGTATGTGTTATATTATTTTCATGTCTGTGGGGGGGAGGGGGGGTGATTTGTATTTTACGATCCCATCACCTGACACTCTTGGTGTATGTGTGCAATAAATGATTTTTCGAGGGGGGTCATAGGAGGGACAATATTTCTCACCCCTTCTTAGGTGAAGCATTCGGCTCCGAGGTAGCGCCCCAATTTATTTTTTGGTGGTTTTTCCTATTTTAACAAGTTTCTAAATTAATATTGGATTAAGGGATTAGGGTTTTGGTAGTTGAAAAATACCTAAAATATTGTATATATTTTGTTTTGAATGGTGAAATTAATACAATAATGAATAGTTGCGAGGTGTGGCATGAAGGAAGGATGGTTATCTCTTGGTTAAGGGTTTCCATCATAAATCTTCCTATACTATGTGTATGAGCCATTGATTAATTTTCCTTTTTCTTAAGAATCTATATTCATTTCCTTACTTCATAGGTTTAAAATTTACACTCATCTTGATGGTCGTCCCAAACGAATACCCCTGTTGTGTTTTCAATTTTTCTTGATGTACCCATTGGCATAATATAATAACTCATATACTATGTATCCATCTCTTATATATCTCTCTGTTTTTTCCCTTTTCTGAACAAACCCCTTCAATATTTTCATGTACCTCTCTAAGAAGAACATCCAATGACATGACAAAACCCCAACTAATTCAACCTCACTAGGTAGGTGAATAGAATATGGACTTGCGAGTACATAAAACACGTGGGAAATTCCCTCTCAAGTATACAAACAATCTCATATTTCTCTCGATGCCACCATGGAATGCTATCCATATGAATCCCATTTGATGTGATCAAACATACAAATACATAAAATTTCAATATGGCACGTTGCAAGTCCTGGGTGAAGTCATGGTTCACACAACCATGCATGAGAAAAGGATAATGACACTACAAAATAGACACACACATCATTAATTTCCATAAAACGATGTGTGCATAACATATTTTTACCGATGTCAGTATAGAACAAGAATCATGTATTCAACATACATATGCTTAGAAGGTTTACATGGTCATGTGATTTCAACCTAGAAAAATTCCCTTCTACCGTGAAGCAACGTCATAGAGTAGACCCATATAAAGAAGGTGCATTCACACCCAATATAACATCATTCACTATAGAAAGATCATTTTTCATCAAAATCCATGGGACATCACCTTCTTTAAAAGACCAAGATGAACCAACCTCTCCTCTAGTTTATTTTCTTAGCCAATGTCTCTTTTTAGTATTTGAAGCAATAAGATCTCTCCTAACAACCAATGTGTTTCTTTTATTCAATGATATGTGCCTCCATAATCAAGATGAAACATTTATTAGTATATGCATGGGATCTAGTAAGTGGCCAATCTTAAGATGCTCCCAATATGGAAGATCATAAAATATATATTTCATTTTCATCCCAACGGGCATTTTCTCAACATAGGTGTCAAAAAACCCAGAATCACCGAACCTAGGTTCCCCATTTAAATCAAACAATTCTTCCATTTCCTTCTCCATATTTGTTATATATGTCCTGTTGGTCCCTTTGTTTTTGGATTTGAAGTTGTGCAAGAAGGACTACGGTCCCAGTTTTGCTTTAACAGGAGTTGTGCAAGGTAGAGAAGAAGTTGGATAGTGGAGCAAGGAAAATAAACAAAAATCAGTTGCGGAAAGGGACAATGCAACACCAGCAAGCCAAAAGCAGTTACAACAAAACAAGAAAGCATGCAAGCCCAAAGGAATAATATCCCACTTGGCATATATATCAAATGAACACTATTATAAAAGGGTTGGCTAGGTTGGGTTGAGTTGGATTGGCTAATGTTGATAGGTTAAGTTTGTTGTTGTTAGTTAGATGTTGTTGTTGGGTTTAGTTGAGAAAAGGTTATGTAAATATAATATGCACACAGTTTTGGTTAGATCGAGCTCTGTGATATGAGTCTGGAGTCAAAAGTCTCTAATAGAGTACCAATATGTATCTCTAAGATTGTATTCGATAAGTTCTGAAGATAATAGATGAAGAAGGACCCAAAATTTTGAAATATAATGTGTCATTCTGTGTTTATGCTTATGCATTGTATATTTACAGTACTTCTTTATTCTTGATAAGATCCACATGATATCTCTGTGTATGAATTATTTTCGCAACTTAAGTATATTTAGTTCTAGTATGCATGAGTTCATATATGTTTGTTAGTTGGTCTATATTGTGCAAGATTATGGTGAATCTTGAAGGTTCTGGGAACCCACCCAAGTATTCTCCTTGCCCTTCCCTATCCTTATGTCTTAGTTGTGCTTCGGGTGAGACTTATTCTCTTTAAAGGAGATGAAAATTCCATCTCTCTAGACTACATGGTACCTTTTGTCGGTAACGTGAGAAGGACCCTAGTCTGATCAATTCCGTGCCAACAAAATGGTTATGTTTCTGGGACCTATGTTGAAAGGGAACCTGTAGGGAGAATTCTTCCGCGGATTCTTAGATCTGATATTCACCAGTGGTGGGAGAGAAATTGTGACACCTTCATATGGAAAGAAGGGGAGATGAGAGGAAAATATGTGAAAGATACACAGAAGGTAGTCTTTTACTCAAAAATATCGAGTGATTAGTGCGAGATATTTTGGGTTAAGTTCTTAGAAGAATTTTTTCACTGGATAGATAGGCTCTGAGAAGCTCTGGAATTACAAGAACAAGTCAAGAAGGCCTTTTCTTGGGATATAAGAAATATTGCAACACTTCATCGAATGGATAGTCCATTAAAGAGAGTAATTGATTTATGGGTCAAGACAACACTAGAAGGATGCATTATTGAGTTTGTAGTAGAGAATCACCAATATGTTTAATGGGCAGAAGCAGATTTCAAGAAAGGCGCAAGGGGAAGACTATTGAAAGAAATCCCCCTGTGGATCAAGGTTTTCTTGATAGAAGAGGGGATGCTAACTATGTCCCTGACTGAGATGACAGTGTAAACACCCTCTCTTGGGGTGGAGTCATGTCTTGAGAGAGGGGGTATGGTTCTTTGAAAAAAAAAAGAGTAGAAATAAATGGAATCAAGAGATGAGAGAGCCTTGAAAAGAGTCACCATAGTTGAGAAGTGGTGGCATGGTAAGATAAAGAAAGTAGTAAAATAGTCTAAGAAGTTGTGGAAAGAAGTCAGACCAAGAGAAGTAGAGGAAGGACAGATGGAAGAGTTGTGAAAGATGAGAAGACATGAAAGATTGGTCATTCAAAGAGTAAGTGAGAGAGAAGCACAGAGAGAAATAATACCTCAAGAGGGTGGACAAGAAGGAGAAGGTGTAGAAGCAAGGGAGGAGGAAGATGACCTAGATCTTGAAGAAGAAAGAGAATATTAAGCCCTAATGCTAAGAAAGAATGAGAATCCAGTTGAAGAGACCACTCCAGAGGATGAGAACGAGACCCCCCAGATCAAAGAAACATGCCCCGAAGCTAGTGGCTCTAGCCCCGAATCACACATACCCCAAGTGTCTTCTATACAAGTGGTAAATTATATACTACCTTCTTATGTTAATTTTGTTCCAGTATAGCTAGTTAGTCAGTCACAACCAGGAAGAACAAATTTTGGGAGGATATTGGGATCCCCCGGTAGGTCACAACTAGGATCGTTAGGTTTTATTTTGATAGGAGAATCAAGATCAGAAATGGTTGGTAATGTGGGAGGTTCGATTTCTCAATACACAAAATTCTTGGGTAAGGGAGACAAAGATGGTGAGAAACACTGGTTCTTATGTGAAGAAATCTGGAGGTCCAGAGGGACTCTGGATGTGAATAAATTGGTGGAGTTCTAGACTACCTTGAGAGGTCATGCTTGCAAATGGTACATGAAGGTTAGTGATTCAAGAGTTCCTAGAATGCAAGGTCAAGCATTCACACTTGACCAGGTATGAACAAAGTTCATAGTGGAGTTTAAGCTACCTCAGTTTGAACAAAAAAATCTGTCTGAGTTGCGCGAGATTCAACAAAGGGAAGGTGAATCAGCTTGGGAATATATCCACAAGTTTAAAGATGCTATATGGATGTTATCTTATTCAATTCATGAGGAACGTCAAAGAGAGTGGTATATTAAGGGATTTCTACCTATGACATAGATTCCTTTAATGCAACAACAAATAGCCATTCTGACAGATGCCATGGAAAAATCAATGAATATGGAAGCCATGGTAGGAAATATGGGGATCCTGAGAGTGACCAGACCCCCAACAGATGCAAATTTGGTGCAATTAGAAGGGAAAATATCAGTTCTTACAGAGAGATCCAAGAATTGGCGATACCTAGACCAAGACGACTGCAGGTCTGGTGTACCAGATGTTACATAGAAGGAAATTTGGTGAATGAATGTCCATGAATGAGGGTAATGGGACCTCTTTAGAATCCAATGGGACCTTCATTAGAAACCAGACAAGGAGTTGAGAAAGTATCTGTGCCATTCCATAACCCCACTCCATATCATGCTTTTCCAGGTAATTAAGTAGTGTCAATAGTTGAGTTTTGGGAGATTTGTTGAATCCATGGGCATCGGCCAAGACAATGCCCCATTATATAGAAGTATTCAACAGTACCGAATACTGTGCACTGTGAGTTTTGTGCATCTACCACACATACTACCAATCAATGTAGAGCACTAGATGTGCTTTCAAACAAGATGGATCGAACAACATTTAGGGTGAGTGAAACCCCCTAGGGACTGGGAAGAGGTTGAGGAGGTGGATTTGGAGGAGATGTAACACCCTGTTTCCCCCAATTTGTAATTAATCATAGAATAGGAATTGCCATGCTAATGCATGAGGAAAATGTAAATGTATTATTGTTTGAGTTGCCAATAACTGACTGTGGGGGTGAAGCCTTGAAAGTACTGGCCATGATATCACCAGAGGAAGAATGTGAAAACTATACAAGAGGGTTCATATATCAAATAAACCCAAATATCCCTTTATAAGGATGAAAAACCTCATTCAAATCCCAAGGAAAGAAAATCAGTCAATGAGGAAAGGACCGAAGGTTGAATCACCAACCACCCCCATGAATGGAAACATGGGTTGTTAGTCTGAAGTACCACAAGGAACTATAGACCTGAGCTTCCTTCTGATAGAAGGAACTGGATAGGTCGAAAAAAAAGCCTTCCCAGGTAAGAGGGGCACACACACAGGAGAGGGAAGACAACAGATGAGGGCGGAAGCTCGCAAGGGAGAGGTACGAATCTCTCTAGCGAATAATGAATAGAAGGCCATGAGCTTGATGTTGAAGAGAATTTGAGAAACCTCGTCGAGGCCAAAACCGAGTGAGAAAGCTCTGAGTTGCAGAAAACAGGACCCGAAAAGAAGTTGAAACAAAGAGAGAGCCCTCGAGAACCATGAGAATTCCCTGGTGATATCATGGCTTGGCACGATTGTGGCCAGAGTGCTAAGAACGAATGCCTCTGAGCCTATGGTCAGGTGGAAGGATGAACACCCACAGTCAGTTGGTTGGTGGCAACCTGTAATAGATAAGTGATTTCCTACCCTGTGTAATTTAGCTATAACTGTGTATGAATTGGTTATACTGTGCATGCTTTCAGGAATGTGAATGAATGCTTAATGGATATACTGTATCCCTCCTATTTCTACTTGGTTGTATAATTAGGCAAGTAAGGAATTATATGGGTCGGACATGACTTATTCTCATAAATTCTGGATTTATGTACTGTCTTAAGCTAGAGCCACGCACTGTGAGTTCATCGACCTTAGGCATAGTTGCATGTACGATGGCTTACTCACCTAGTCGTTCTGAGTCCCTTGGAGGATGGAGTTTGTTAAGCTCATGAAAGGTAGTGCCGATATGAACATGTGCTTGCAATCAAATAGAAACCCATAACCCCTTGATGAAGGAGTGCAATAGTTGTGTTGAAGACTCTTCTAAGAGTCAAATCCAGGATAAAGAGTGCAAAGATCTCAAGTCCTTCATAACTGACGAAGCTCAGGAAGGATAGAGAGTTGCAAGTACCAAAAGAGAGTACCCTTGCATTTTCCAGATGAACAGGCGAGATCCTTTCGGAGGATCTGAGGTCTGTCACAAATGTTAGATTGGAGGGAGGAATGTAGGAATTAATGCCTCGACCCCTTTCATCCTTCGCAAGTAACAAAGGAATCAGGACCGTAGATATCAAGATCCATGGGAGTTACTTGGACTGTCCATTTGTAGAGGACACGTGGCTATCGGTCGGTGTTTCGACACTCGAGAAACCCAAGGGAAATAACCCTTGTCTTCGCAAGTCGCAAAACCCCGGTATACGAAACCCCAAATCAGTTAGTGTGAATAGGTTTCGACATTTCGACACCCGAGAAACCAAAGGGAAAGAACCCTTTTCTTCGCAAGTCGTGAAGTCCCAATACCCGAAAACCTCAATGCGCTTTGTGGTAGAAAGGAGGAGTCCTGAAAGGATCTAGACCATCCATTGGAGGAGACGCGTGTTGAGTGGTCAGAGTTTGGGGAAAGCTTTGAAAATACCGTGGACCATTGGCTCCAAATCCTTGAGGATCGTTGGTCTCCTACATGAATCCCCATATCAGAATTCAGGGATTGGAGTGAAAAGAGTTTTGGGAGACATTGCATCGTGAACCCTCAGTTCACAAAACTCCAAAAAGATCCAGACCATTGGATCCAAAACATCGAGAGCCGTTGGATCTCATACAAGAACTCGAGTATCAAGTTTCGGGGTTTGAAGAGTCGAAAGACTTGACTCTCTTGCATTTTGAACTCCCAGGTACCGAAATCCTGATATAGCCAAGACCGTCGGATCAGGGGGAGACTCGTAGCCGTCAATCTCCTCGAAGGTAACATTTCAGGTTTCAGGGTTTGCAGAGTCGAAAGACTTGACGCGCTTGTATCGCTGAGTCATGAAATGTGAATAGGAACCTAGTTTGTTTAGCCTGTGGTCATAACCAATGATCACATGGAGGTGGACAAGGGAACAACTAGCCTGTGCTAAGCCCTTGTAGGGCTTCAGGGATTCTGTCCCTCGAGAAGAGGTGGAAAATTTATTATGTCGTAGTGGGTATGTTACAAAATGGTATCAGATCATGGTTACAACACTTGGCCTGCTTGGGCTCATGTACAAGTCACGTAAGGAAATATTGTTATCTACATTTTCTCTTTAAGGAGAAGGACTGCAGAATGAAACTGTAATTTGGGAATTTCTATGGAATTCCAACAAAGGAATTATATTGTTCCTTTGTCAAAATCATAACTACTCTTATAGGAGTAGGGATGCACTGATCAATATTACTGATAAGACCTGAGTGTGAATAATAGAGGTGGAATAAATTGTGCTATGGAGCTGCATGAGCCAAAAAAAAAAGGGGGGGGACATGGACTGAGTTGTTCTATTATAGTGTGACGATGAATACCTACTAAAGCATGTAGAGTCTCTTTCAATTGAGATGGCTGGTTAGGTAAGAATTAAGATCCTCATGAAGAACTCCTTCATGATTTAGGAAATTTGGTAAGGACTGGTAGGATCCTTAGAAAGTTATAATTACTGCATTATTAAAATACTAAACCCTGAGCATATAACTCCCCATCATTGAGAGGACTGATGAAAATATGTAGGGTCAGATTACCTCACCTATAATGGTTAGAATCGACAAAAAGGATAATTTTCTTAAGGAAGATTAAGAGGAGTCCTTTGGGACTGTTGCTAATTCCCAAGAGTGCCCCTTGTTGGTTGTTCCCATAAAGAAAGGGTAACGTCTGTACGAGTTATGACTAAGAGATTAGTCCTGTAAGTAACTTAAAATCTCAGAAGAGATAGCGGGGAAAATTGTATGTTGAACATGCATATAGAATCAATCTTATGTTAGAGTTTGAAAACTCCAAAGGTTGAGTGTGGAGTATACCAGGAGGAGTAGTGGTCTTAAGTCTTGAGAGGAAACACTTAGAAAAATTTTCTAAGTTCGAAGAGTTGAAGCATTCAAAAGGAAGTGCAAAAAAATGAAGTTTGAAGAAAGAACAAGTATGGAGGATTGAGAGGGAGAAATCCTTCGGAAAAGAGTTTTGAAGATTGGATAGGATCGAGAGTCAAGATCCATTCATAAATAACTGAAATTTTTTGAGTTGTTCGATCTCGAAGAAATAACACACTGGTTAGTTGCAAGGAGATACCAGAATTTTTCAATTTCGGGGATTGGGAGAATGGAGGTGAAAGGTCTTCGACTTCATGACACGTGAACTTGTGAAATCCCAATACACGAAACACCGACAAAATCTAAGTTGTCAGATCGTGGAAGAATCAGGACCGTTAGATTGAGAACTCTGAAATTTCACAATTTCGGGGATCGAAGGATTCGAGGTTCTTCACAACAGAAGTTACGAAGTTGTGAAATGAAAAATCGTGACATAGTCACAATCGTTGGTTGGAGAGTCGTTGGTGACCGTTGATCTGGTCCAAAATTTCAACATTTCGGGTATCGAGAGTTTGAATGGACGGTGGAATTCTCAGAGGGAGGAATACCAAAATTCCGTGAATCGTTGGATCTAGTAGATTAGTGGAGAAGATAAGAATGATAACCTCTCATCACTCACAAGCTCAGGAGGAATAGTATCCGTTAGATTGGAATCAACAAGAGTCGTTGATCTAGAGCTTCAAGGTTTGACTATTGGAAAGCGGTGGAGTGTTGTCGAGGGTCAGCTGAAGCCTAAGATCGGCATGAGGTTTCGGCTATTGGGAAACGGTGGAGTGTTGTCGAGATTCGCTGAAACACAAGATCTCGACGCATGTCTAGGAGTTGACCCTAGGTTCTGAGAGAAGGGTCGTGTGAATAAAAGAGCCAAGAAAACCTTAGCTTCGGTCTTTCAGGTTTTTAGATTTCGGGGATCGAGGAACCAGAGTTCTTTGCAACATGCATCCCTAAATCATGAAACGGGAAGTGCCTTTTAGTTCGGATCATGGTCACCGACAGTGGTCACGTGAGGAGAAGGTGTGAGCTAGTATGATGAATACACATGAGTTGAATGTAGTGTGAAGCTTCATAATAGGAAGCCTGATATTAATACCAGTAAGGTATGAATGATACTAAACATGCAAAGTAATGCACACGTATGATGTAAGAGTATAGTTATAGGCATGATATGGTTTTTCCCAATGAGAGAAATATAAAGAAAGTATTTCTTTTGCCAAGGTTTAATGAATACTATGGAGGCATAGCTGACTCCATTCTAGGGAGTCATGAAAGTTCTATTCCAAATAATAGCATGAGGGGAATGTATTCCATTTCCTCAGGAAGTACCAATATAATTAGATGAAAGGGTAAATGAGCAAAGATGGTCTCTTTTCATAACAAGAGTCAAATGATTACACCCTTGAGCATCACATGAGAAGGATAACTTCTTGAAAATTTATCTAAAAAAAGGGTTAAAACTAACTCAAGGCTGAGGCCATCACAAATAGTGATGGATATGCAACAAGAAAGTTGCATGCCGAAGGAGTTCCCGGTGGAGGAACTATGTAAGGACTTTGTTAGAAGAATAGAGTCACAACCCTAATAATTGTTGAAGGTTGGACAATGGGCTGCAAGGCCTGTCTATATATAAGAATCCTGGATTTCATTTTGAAAGAATCATGTAATTAATAAGAAGACTAACAACTGAATATGGACCATTCTGATAACCTAATGAAAGTGTATAGGATGCACATGTTCATGATTCATTATGAGCAAAGAGTTTCTATTAAATCATGTTGCATTATCCCAAATAGGGTTAGGGTGAGGCCTAACCAAGGCTGCTCAGAAAAAGAGCAGTTGCAAAAACCAGTATAGTTGGTAAGAGGCAAGTAAACCCCCTGAGTATGATTAAATGAATAAATGAGTGCGCTTAACTGATGAGGCTCGGTTGAAGCTATGATTAAGAAAAGGCAGTGAGACCTTAGAGATAACTCGACTGGGCTGAAAAGCCCCAGGCGATGAAGAAATAATTTGAAGAAGGGGAGAGCCCTCATTCCTTTCCTTGTTGTGTATTATGTTTTCTATGGGATGAGAAAGCTAGTACATTGATGAATGAAAATGTTTTGACACCATAGTAATGATGGTTGTAATACTATGAAAATGATTGAGAATTATTGTGTTGCACTTATGGAAACATTTGAGGATGGTTATGAACTCAAATGTTATGATACATGCATTTGGTTTAATATTATGACTAATGTAATTGTGTCTATGAGGATGCATGTTGTGTATAGAAATAAATTAGAGTTATTGAGGAAGACAATTGCCAATGATGGGCAACCTCAAATAGAGAATGACTAGGAGAAGGCTGCGAGTGAAAGATTGTTGATAGGGCTATAAAAGCCCCCATAAAGCACTGGTGATGAGGTAAAAAAAATAAAAAAAATAAAAATAAGAAAGAGGGTGCTAGCAGCCAAGAACCGGTATAAGATATTCATGCCTGTGTGGCACAAGGTATGAGAGGATTTGGTAAGAACCCCTTCTGAAATATTTTATTGTCTTAAGTGTTATGCATAAAATTGAAAGGAAGTTGCATGCCTTGGATACCCAAGTAAGGTATGACTCAAGATGAAGAACCTGAATAATGGAGGTATGAACCTCTGGTAGTAAACACTGTTTGTAACCCTTGGAAGAATTCATGAATTGATATGTCTTGAATGAATTGACAATCAAGGAATGTGTAAAGGAAATCATGTGAAAATGTTGAGTTCGTGTGTATTGATTCGGGATCACGATCGGCCTATAGCCGACAGTATGGTCCTATTATAAGTATGAAAGAAAAGGAATAAACCATATGAGGAAAAGGTTGGTTAAATTCCAACACCCAATGGCCAAGAACTGGTCATAAAGTGTGACGAACCTGAAATACAATGAAAGGATGCATTGGATATGAATGTGGCCATGGATATTAACACAATTGTTAAAACCCTTTTTAAATGTTGAATTACATTTTGAAAATTTTGGTATGTTGATATGAAACTAACAATTGTTTGGTTGTGTAAAGAATGAATTGCAGGAAGCAAAGAATCTTGGATATAACAGTGTTGTACTTCCATAAGGAAGGCCAATTGCCTGCTGAGCCAAACCATTATGGGAAGAAAAGTCCCATAATTATGAATCTGGTTCCTTTATGGAACAAATATGAAAAAAAATCGTGAGATTGGAAAATCACTGGGTGACAGATTTGTAATAACATTCTGAAAGATAAAATTTATAATGATGTCTCATGAATTTTTTATACCTGTGATACAGGCGAGGAGAAAAGATATGTTCAGAAGGAACAGATGAAGGCTGTCAAAGCTAAAGATGATGAAAAAAAAAAAGCGGGGGGGCTACTGCTGAGCCATGAGAACCCCGTGATGAGTCACGATCGCCTGAAATAAATTATGTTGAGATAAAAAAAGTCGGAGGGACACCTTGGCAGAGCAAGTTGGAGGGATGCCTCGACTGTAAGACTCGATAGAGTCTCTAAAATTTTCCTGTGCGAGAAAACCTTGGCAGGGCCAGATGGATCACCCAAGGGACTGTATAATAGTGAAGGAGATGCCTGAGCCTGGGCCTGGAGGATGAGTGACCGCAAGGAAGAGGATACCTTAATAATTATTATAAACTATTGGGATCATGCACACAGTGGGTAGTTTCCCATGCGGAAAAACCTTGGAAAGGAAGCTGAAATCATGATAGCTCTTGTGAACTATTGAATTGAAATCATGCACCCAATGGGTACGTCAAGGAAAGCGATGAGCATGGATAACAAAACTACCATGTGGATACAGATCCAAAAACTGCACAGATAAGTACTATGCTAGAATATGAAATTTTCCTTTTGAACTTTGAACAACAGTAAGATGTTTTTGCACAAAATTGTGATTAATGTGCTTGTTGTCCAAGAATTATTGAAGGTAGGTGACAAAGACTAAGATCCTAAAATAGGACCTGACTGAGGATGAAGGTCAATACTTCTGAAGTGGCCGAATGAGAAAGGCATGACAGGTGTTTTGAGAAAGAACACCGAGGAGAGTGTTCCTTTAAGGGGGAGGGAATTGTAACACCCTATTTCCCCCAATTTGTAATTAATCATAGAATAGGAATTACCATGCTAATGCATGAGGAAAATGTAAATGTATTATTGTTTGAGTTTCCAATAACTGACTATGGGGGTGAAGCCTTGAAAGTACTGGCCATGATATAACTAGAGGAAGAATGTGAAAACTATACAAGAGGGTTCATATATCAAATAACCCCAAATCTCCCTTGATAAGGATGACAAACCTCCTTCGAATCCCAAGGAAAGAAAATCAATCAATGAGGAAAGGATCGACGGTTGAATCACCAACCACCCCCATGAATGGAAACATGGGTTGTTAGTCCAAAGTACCACAGGGACCTACAAACTTGAGCTTCCTTATGACAGAAGGAATCAGATAGGTCGACAAAAAAACCTTCATAGGTAAGAGGGACACACGCATGGGAGAGAGAAAACACCAGACGAGGGCGGAAGCTCACAAGGGAGAGGCGTGAAGCTCTCCATTGAATCATGAACAGAAGGCCATGATCTTGATGTCGAAGAGCACCTTAAAAACCTTGTCGAGGCCACAACCGAGTGATAAATCTCCAAGTTGCAGAAAAAAGGACCCAAACAAAAGTTGAAACAGACAGAGAACCCTCAAGAACCGTTAGAATCTCCTAGTGATATCATGGCTTGGCATAGGGGTGGCTAGAGTGCTAAGAATGAATGCCTCTGAGACTATGGTCGGGTGGAAGGATGAACACCCACAGTCATTTGATTGGCGGCAACTTGTAATAGATAAGTGATTTCCTACCCTGTGTAATTTAGCTATAACTGTGTATGAATTGGTTATACTGTGCATGCTTTCAGGAATGTGAATGAATGCTTAATGGATATACTGTATCCCTCCTATTTCTTCTTGGTTGTATAAGTAGGCAAGTAAAGAATTATATGGCTCGAACATGACTTTTTATCATAAATTTTGGAGTTTTGTAGTGTCTTAAGCTAGAGCCACGGACTGTGAGATCGTCGACCTTAGGCGTAGTTGCATGTTCGATTGTTTAGTCACCTAGTCCTTCTGAGTCCCTTGGAGGAAAGAGTTTGTTAAGCTCATGAGAGGTAGTGCCGATATGAACAGGCTCTCTGCGATCAAATAGAACCCCAAAACCCCTTGATGAAGGAGCTCAATAGTTGTGTTGAAGACTCTTCTACGAGTCAAGTCCAAGAGAAAGAGCGCAAAGCTCTCAAGTCCTTCATAGCTGACGAAGCTTAGGAAGGATAGCGAGTTGCAAGTACCAAAAGAGAGTACCCTTATGTTTTCTATATGAGCAGGCGATATCCTTTCGGAGGATCTGAGGTCTGTCATGACCATTATATTGGAGGGAGGAACGTAGGTGTTAATGCCTCGACCCCTTTCAACCTTCACAAGTAGCGAAGGAATCAGGACTGTAGATCCCAAGATCCATGGGAGTTACCTGGACCATCCATTTGTAGAGGAAACATGGTGTCCAGTCGGTGTTTGGGCACCCGGAAAACCCAAGGGAAATAACTCTTGTCTTCGTAAGTCACAAAACCCCGGTATACGAAACCCCGAATCAGTTAGCATGAATAGGTTTCAACATTTCGGCACCGGGGAAACCAAAGGGAAAGAACCCTTGTCTTCACAAGTCATGAAGTCCCGGTACCTAAAAACCCCACTACGCTCTGTCGTAGAAAGGAGGACTCTTGAAAGGCTCTGGACCGTCCATTGGAGGAGACGCGTGGTGAGGGATCAGAGTTCAAGGAAAGCTCTGAAAATCCCATGGACTATTGGATCCAAATCCTCGAGGATCGTTGGTCTCCTACACGAATCTCCATATCAGAATTTGGGGATTGGAGTGACAAGATTTTTGGGAGATGTTGCATCATGAACTCCCGGTTCACAAAACTTCAAAAAGATCCACACCATTGGATCCAAAACATCGAGAGCCATTGGATCTCATACAAGAACTCAAGTATCGGGTTTCGGGATTTGAAGAGTCGAAAGACTTGACTCTCTTTCATTTCAAACTCTCAGTTACCGAAATCTTGATACGGCCAGGAACGTCGGATCAGAGGGAGACTCGTAGTCGTCGATCTCCTTGAAGGTAAGATTCGGGTTTCAGGGTTTACAAAGTCGAAAGACTTGATGCGCTTGTATCACTAAGTCGAAAAATGAAAAAAGGCGCCTTGTTTGTTTAGCCTGTGGTCATAACCAACGATCACATGGATGTGGACAAGGGAAGAGCTAGCTTGTGCTAAGCCCCCATAGGGATTCGGGGATTCTGACCCTCGAGAAGAGGTGAAAAATTTATTATTCTATAGTGGGTATGTTACAGGAGACTTCATAGGAGGAAGAACCAGGGGAAGAGGACCAAGTAGATTCTATAGTTGTGATCATCAAGGTCACATGGCTAGAGATTGTCCTCATCCAAGGTGACCATGGTTCTCTCACTAAAGAACCAATGAGAATGCAACTGAAGACTGCCCAAAATTAATTGCAAAATGGGAGGATCGAGTACGTCAACGAGGAAAGGACCTCATAAGTTTAGAGATAAAGAGAGTTATTAAAGGGAAAATTCCCAACCTTAATATCGTTACTTGAGGAGGGGAAAAGATTGGCGCAAATGCTGACAATTTTCCTCAAATCCAGAAAGAAGTGCTTAAGGAGGAAATGTATGATCCTATGAAACAAAAGTTATTCTTTAAAAATTCCATAGAAGTATTTCATAATATCCCTGGCCCTGAGACACAAGAGAAACCCCATCAACCTATCATTTACCTAGTATTGTGCAAGTCCCTGCTTCACCCCCCTGCACCTAGAAACTCTGTAGTTCTGATGAGACAATTTGAGCAACCAAAAAATGTGTTTGACCTTTGGTTTAAGCTATTTTATGATATTATTGGGACTGACCAGTTGACAGAGAAGTTGTGCAATGCATTATACCTAGTTTTAGGAAATGAATAATCTCCATAAACATGAATAAGAAATAATATTGTAATACCCCTAGGCCGAACCCAATTGTAAATGTAAATACAAATGTACTTAAGCTGGTGAGTTTTTTGACATCATTTTTGTATGTACCTTCCATGGTATAGTGTGCACATACACTGCATAGTAAAATGATGAAGTGTGCACATTCTAGGATACCACGTGCAATAACTTAAGTGCACACGATTTTGAGGCCAGGGAGCCTTTGCGTATATGTTGTGTTTTATAGGTTGGTGAGCCAGTTATTATAATATAGGAGGCTTATGTTTTGTATTAGACCAGAGAGCCTAGATGCTAAAGGCATGTGAGCCTATTTGTGTGTATGTCTTATCATTAATATAAAACACATCGTTGTGCAGACCGACCACGATAATAGAGTATGGGGGACTAAACTCCACTAGTCAGGGAAAGGTGGGGGGGGGTAAAATTTAAGAAAAAAGGATAAGCTAGGGATCTTAAGCCAAAAATGAATGTTATATTAATATTCCTTAAATCATAAAGTATGGAAAATTATGTTATCCTAAGTTCTAAGGATGGGGACAAGTGGGCCAAAGTAGCTCCCAACATGACAAGTGTCAAGTTGGGAACATGCATACATATAGTTTGGACTTAGTTCATTTTCCCATAATTCACTCATCCATTCAATAATTCCAGGATCATTCACTCACTCATTCAGTTGTCATCCGTACCTTCCTATCACTGTACCTAAACCTGTATCCATACCCATACCTATTTGTGTATGTGGTTAGCTTGGGAGATGGACTGAAGAAGCGATTTGTCAGGCCCATGGGACATTTAAGAGGCGGGTTATCAGGACCGTGAGCAATCTCTCAAGATGAGATAATTGTTGGGAATTGATTTCTGAAAGTGCTAAACTGCAGATATGGGGCTCTGAGACTTCTGTTCTGGTCTATTGTTGAAGCTTGGAAAGGAAGTGGGGTAGTCGAGGGATTGTTGAGGAGATAAGGGGAACACCTCCTGGGGTGGGACAGGCATGTGGGGAATGAGGGACTATAGAATATTAGTTTGAGTTGGAACCTATGACAGAGTCTTTCCTATTGTCTCAGATCCATTACCCTGGTTAGGAATCCCTTTACCTGAGTGGAGTTTAGTCCCAGCTTGGGGGTGACCCACTACTAAGAGTGATGAGCAGTGTGGTCTAAGGCTGGGAGTTTTGTGGAGGTCTTCACACAGTTGGTGATATTCTTACCAAGATAAGTGTCAATTGTGTGATAAATTACATGCTACATTATTATTTACGTGTTTATTTTGATGGGTTTATGTTATTTGTGGTTTATAAATGTCTTTATATTTATGGGTATTTCCTGTATATGTTGCATGTATATGTTTACTGTTATTTCAGTATGAATCCATGCATTTATAGAATGTATTTGTCTGTTTACATTTTATATATAAAGTTCCGCAAGATTTCTATGTACATATGTTTTAATTGCATGCAGATAATTTTTTTTATGTGGCATAGCTCAGTTGGATGTTGGGTATGTTACAATATCTTGAGAAAAGAATGAAAGCATTTTCTGGAGTGGCATGGCCTGGCCGGGGTGGTCGGTGATGTTACAATAAGGTATCAGAGTCTTAGTTTTCAACACTGAGCCTGGATGGGCCAAGCAAGTTAAGTTGAAGGGAAATTTTACAGAGGACTAATTTCGAAGTGACCAAATCTCAAGTTACATAGTATCCATGGTAAAAATTAGAAGCAATTGCGTGGAATTGGGAAAAAGACCCAATTTATGTTGTTAAATTCATGGGAAAATTGAGAAATTTGGACAAGTGGTGAGATATTCTTGATTTAATATCTGTTCTAGCAAATTCAGACCTGGAATTGGTTGAATTTAAAGTTATAGTGAAGCCATGATAGATGGAGCGAGATTCATAATTAATATTCTCAATTCGGGAATTGAGTTTGGGAAAAAATTGTTCCAGAAATGTCAAACCACAACGATTTGTTGTTGTAGGGGTTGAACTGGTGTTATTAGGGTGAAATTGAACAAATTTCATAGTTGTGGAATGTCTATGGTAAAAATTAGGGAAAAAGTTAGGAAAAAGCCCCAATTTTTGCAGTAGAATTCACGAGAAATTGATGTGCATAAAAATGAATGTGCACAGATGGGCGCACTAAAAATGCATGATGCATAATGAAAATATTGTGATATGTGGAAAAATATTGGCATGTGAGCGCGCACGCTAAAATTTGGTGCTGCGCAAAAAAATATTGGCATGCTCGTGCGCGCGCTAAAATTTGGCACTGCACGGAAAAATATTTTCGTGTGGGTGCGTGCACTAAAATTTGGTGTTGCATGGAAAAATATTGGCATGTGGGTGCATGCGCTAAAATTTGGCACTGCGCGGAAAATAATTGGTGTGCGGGTGCGCGCGCTAAATTTAGCATTGTGTGGTGCGGATTGAGTGGCGCAAGCATAATACTAGCATGCACAGTGTGCACATGCATACTAATGGCGTACGTGGTGTGCATGGTATTGAAAGAGCATAGAAGAATTTTGTTGGTGCATGCACAATGTGGGTATATGTTGTCACACAATAGTTCAATTAATGGTGCATGCAGAGGATCGATGCACAGTGGAAGCATACTAAACTCTGGCATGGTGAAACACGTAGAGTGAAATGTGTGTGGAATATTAGAGCGTGACACAAAAATGGCGCGAGACACAAAAAAAATAATTCACAAGACAAGTATTAGTGCAAGAACCAAAATTTTGCATGGTGGATATTGGCGCACGACACAAAAGTAGTGCACCCCAGTTATTTGTGCAACAAATAAGTGATGCATAGTGGTTATAGGTGCGTGGAGCATGAATTACCTTGTGGTTTTCCTGCGCATGCTAAATATGGGTGTACAGGTTGAAATTTGTGCGCATGAAGTCGTTTGGATGGTGAACAAGAGTAGAAAACCAACGAATTTCCATGACATTTTATATTGTTTGAACGTCATCTTTTTGCAATGCATTTTTGAGGCCCTTAACAACATTTTTAACCACTCAAAAACCATGAGAAAAGAGTGTAGTGAACCAAGTTACACTCTATCTCTACAGCTAAAATAAAGTATTCTAGAGAGAGCTTTCTAATGGTGTAAATTGTTCTTCAAACAAATATTTTATGAGAAAGTTACACGACAAACAATGGAGTGTAAATTTTAAGACCCAACTAACTTTGAATAACCATAACTTTGCTTTGGAATCATATTGAGGTGCAGGAGCAGTCAATGGAAATATATTGAACCATAGAAGATATTCCTAGAGCTGAATTAAACTTTTGGGCATGTTAAAGATGTTTAATATGGAAAATAAGATACTTGTAGCATTCCATACCAAAAACACGAATTGGCCTAGAACTTCAACAGGCTGTAACTAACAGCCCATAACACAAAAAGAGGTGAAACTTGGATAGACTATAAAAAATATGTATATTAAGAAACACAATTGAGCTCCTATGAAAAATCCAATGGATTAGGTGAAAAAATTCATAATTACAACGCAGAGTTGTGCCAAGTTGAAGAGTGAACAAAAGAATTAATGAGTGTTGGCCCTTGACCAAGTTTTGAGGATCCTTGGTCATGTTTGACCTATTTTTGGGACTTTGACAGGCTATCAAAGGCGGAGTGAAAGATGAAGCGGGCATCATAAGATCTTGGCCCCTTTTTATGGATTTTTGGGTTTTTGGGCTTATGTAATGGGTATCAGAATTTCGGCCCATGGGTTTACCCATGTTTAGGCCCAATTTTGTAATGTATAAATAGAAATCTAGGCGATGTAGGAAGTAGCTCGATCTATGTGATTTAAGGGTTGTAAGTTGTGCTAAGTGTTATGTACAGTTGGTGATTGTAATTGCTTTGTGCATGTTGAGTGAGACTTGCAAGGCTAAGTGCAAGTGACTATAAAAGGTTGTGTAAGGCTCTGTACCTAGATCTACTCGGGGAAGGAGGATCTGGCAGAGTGCGCACAAATCTCTTGTCCTATGCAGAGTAGGGTTTTGTGGATCTATGCATGTAGAGGATTGAGAGAAGCTAATAAAGAAGACAAAGAGTTGGTGGACATAGCCCCAGGGTGGGGGTGAACCACGTATATCCTATGTCGTGATTTCTATGTGCTTTGGTTGTTCTTGGTCTGTGTGTTGTGAATGCTTTGTGCTTTGTGCTTTATGGTTGCTATCTTGTTTATATGATTAAATGCTTAGTGCATTGTTAGATTATAGATGAATCTAATATGGTATATTAATGTTGAATAATGTAAATGAATGCTATATCTAATGTATGTTAGTATGCTTAGTGCTTGAATCTATTGGATCTATATAAATACTGTGTTAATCTGATGTTAAGTTTTATTTGCATTATGAACTAAGACTGAATATCGATGAACTATAATTTCTTAGTTCTCTGTTATGGTGTTACAGTCACAGATCTGTTTCCCAGCTAAGGTTGTAGACACTAGAGTCCTGCAACCACCCCCACCTCTACCTTGGTTGAGACTTCATATTCTTTGCAGGTGTTGTCAAAAGGGTCGATAATTAGGGTTTTGTTGGTGTGATGTTGTAGCATTGAACCTTGGGTCTTCCCTATGCCAAGAAATGGTTCCATTGTCGGGACCTGAAACTGTGATTGTTGGGAACTAAAGGAAATAAAAAAATCTCTGTGTGTGGATCTATTTCCTGAGTGCGTAGTATTATACTAACCTTTGAAGCTCTTTGCTAAGAAGAGAAGTCATATCTGAAGAAAAGAGGTAAGATATGGAAGATTTGTGCTCTGATAAAGGTAAGAATAGTGGAATGTTTTAGATCTGGAAGCTTTGTGCTCTGTTGAAAGTAAGATTAGTGGAATTTGTTTTCAAGAGTATGGATCTAGGTATGTTTGGAAAATGTTATCCTAGTCTAAAATCTAGGGCACGTCTAGAAGAAATAAGGTATGATATTAGTATATCTAATATAAATAATGAAAGATATGTTATTCCTATGCATATAAACAATGTTTGGAATAACAAATGGATGCAGGATCCTAGAAAGAACATTTTTCAGGTTAGCTACCATGATCCTAGTGCACAGTACAGGAAAGAATGGGGATCATTTAAGAGAAAAAGAGGATTAACACTTTGTTATAGTTGCAGAAGACCGGTACATCTTGCTAAGGAATGCCCTGGTAGAAGACCTAGCTGTATTTTTTGTAAATCTATGGACCATGAAGTTTTAGATTGCCCTAGAATGATTGCTAATATTGAAAGAATGAATATGAGACAAGAAGACCATGAGAAAGGTCAAGCAACTAAGACCATGGAAGAACCCCAGAAAGAATCAGAGATTGTATTGCTGCAAATAAAAGAAACCCTGAATGACCACCGAAATATCAACTTATCAGAGATCTTCAAAGAAAAAGAATGCATAGAAGCAAGAATAGGAGACTTCGACATAGACTGTGTTCTGGATGAAGAAACATAGGTGATTACTATGACAAAAAGAACTTGGGAAACTTTAGGACAACCTCTTATGATTCCTTCATTGGGAGGAATAGGATTATTTAAATGAAAACTGATAACCCTATGTGGAAGGATAACCCAAGTATCTATGAGTGCTCATGGAACTTTGACAGGGGAAGATTTTGAGGTTGTTAAATTTATTGAGAACAACACCCCATTTGCTATATTACTAGGAAAACCTTGGATTGAAAGAGATGATGCTAGAAGGAAAGAAGAAGAATTATTAGAGCAGAAGAAGCAAGAGTTGAAAGATTTCATGACTAGGAGGATAACACACTTGATTGTAGAAAAAGAGAACAGATCGAAGCTACTTAGAACCAAAAACTTGGATGTCAAAGTTGGAAGAACACAACAAGAATCATAGAATACTAAAGCACCTACCCCAGATAAATAAGAAGTATTTCCCCTAAATCCTAGGAATGAATCACAATAGTGTGAAGTTACTATGCCAAGAGGAGATAAGAATCAAAATGGAAAGAGGAATATCGAGACGAAGCTCACTGGAAAGAAGGCTAGAAAACTAGGTAAGAAGAGATCAAAGATCGAAAAGTTATAAAAGGTTCCAGAGGAAACTTCGCAGAAGCAAAATTTGCAAAACTAGAACTTTCCTGGGATATTAGAATAGTGCCACATGGAACTTCGCCATGGTGAAGCAATATAGCCGTTGGAAACAATATAAACATTATACTAACACCCTGAATGGTTAGAACGACATTCGTGGTCAGAAAGCTCACCATCAAACCATTGGGACTGCTCCATAATGGACAAAACTAAATTAATGAAGGCTTCTCGCCCGTTGGAGAGATTTGTTTCCTAGTTATCTTCTTATTCCATCGAGCCTTGCACCAAGAAAACTTTTTCCAACTGTGATTATCTGAGCCAACATATTAGTTGATTTCACACAGTGATTATCAATCTATCACCATCCATATTTTGCATTGAGTAGTTACTCTTCAAACCCGAGATATTCAACCACGAGCGTGTATGTTTGAAGAAATTAGCACAGTTGAAGAGTCTGTGAAGGAGGTACTCATCGACCTTATGACTGAAAGAGTAATGTGTGAAAGGGTAATGTTTGTGGGTGTACAAGAGTCATTGACGAGAGGAGTGCAAGCCTCTCTATCGACCACTCATGGATCCAGACCATTCTGAGTCATCACAGAAAAGAGAACCAAGCACATATACGACCTAGAAAATGCGAAGCTAATCCTGACCATATTACCTGACTACATCCCACCTCTGGCCAGTGTGGTGATTCATGATAGTGTGCTGAGAGATTTTTATTACACCATGGTTATTTCATACCTCCCGAAGGGGATACGCGCAGTAAGCACAACAGGACAAKATCACAATGTTGAAGTTCAACAAATTCAACCTAGGAGACYGCAAGAACTATAGTATGCTCACCCATTATAAATACTTGACTAGRATGAAGGGGAAKAACTCAAAAATAATCCCCCAACCGTAGACGATGAACCACGTGCAGTCCACCCCTTTAAATCTAATGAAGATCCCACATTTTGGATGGCACCAGGAGGTTAACSCCTGTGTTAAGATCCTACTCTCATGTTACAATGGAGGCTACTTATGGCTAGACCGACATGTCACAGTTGATCCGACGTTGATCCATAGGATCACCAAATTTAGCATGCAAGGACCCAACCCGTAGGACTTCTACACAGGAAAATCTACAGATCGTGCATTATCACAGAAGATCAAGGATACCTATGGCGATGTTGAGAAAGGGACGTGAGGCTACAAGGTAGCCTCCATCCAGAATGTCGCAGTGCGCCTAGCATGCCAATTAATTGCAGGAAAGCTAGTAAGGAAGAACAGACCCACACAGGTTGCAGGGTTTGTCGTTGACCTTGCAGGGAAATGCGTGGAAGGCCTACAGATGAACTGGGAGAAGTACCTAGTTAACCAACTAGATTTAGACTATTGTGAAATAGAGGATTAGCACTACGAGTTCCACTTTAGCTTTCTCCTGATCCTCATTGTGTCTATTTCTTGGGAGATGTCGGAAGGATCGACCTTACCAAACATTGAGCCATTCGAGACACTTTCTACAAAGTTCACCACACTCTGGTACTCGAACGATATGGGAAAAAAGTGGTAGTCAAACGTGGTATTTCACACATATTATATCCAACTGAAGAGGGATATCAAAGTTGAACCTCGCATGACACCCAACACCCTAGAGCAGTTCCGACCCCTCATGAATTTATGCGCATATCATCACTTCATCTATATCACTACACGAGCAGATGAGAATAAGGAGGAGCTTCAGTCATACTACAAGCTCACAGAAGAGGACCTTGAGGAGATAACTAAGGACTAGTGATCAAACCTCCTTATCCCCGCTAATCCTACAGAGATGTCTGACCCTGAATTTGACATCTCAAATACCACTCACAAAGAACATGACACACCCAGAAACAATAGAAGGAAGAAGACTGGAGAAATCCAAGACTTAAGCAGTGCATCCTAAAATACTACTTCAGTATCACCTGGCCGAGGGGGTGATGACAAAGTAGAAAAGATAAATGGAAAATAAGATGAGAAGAAGCAAGGCGAAGTAACACCACCTAGATATGAGGTTGATCCTTTTAAGAAGAGGAAGGTTTCTCCCTTGAAACTCTCTTCTCGGAAGAAATCCAAAGACACCTTGACTAAGATGCAGACTATGCTCACTATCGATGACTTTGACTTCATCATCGCAGCCATAAACGATGTGTCACAGGAAATCTTGCAAAAAGAAAAATCCAAGTAGGAGGAGATGTATGACAAAGTTGAGTTTGAACTCTAAGGGGTACAATAGGCCCTTCAGTCTAGTCACAAAGTGTCCACTCAACTATTCCAACCCAACTCCATAGAATAGTTGATGCGATCAAAGCTCTCCTTCGTCACACATAGGAAGAAATTGAACAAGCCACCCAGGCCTTGAAGAAAGTGCAATAAGTAGTCTTAGAAACCCACCGAGTTGTGGAGCAGAAGAAGGTTTCTCTATAGACAAAGTTTGAAGAGGATAAAGCATAGATTCAACAATAAAAAGAATAGTTTCTCGCAGAGCAACTCGAAGTCAAAGAAGCAGTCAACAAAGCACTTCACTCTGTGATAGGCTTAGAGCCGAAGGTAGAATACTGAGTCGAGCATCAAGTAGAGTAGCCTGTAGAATCTATCTAGTAGCTACAACAAAAAATAGCAAACTTACAGCTACGAATAGTGCCCGACACCCCGTAGGATGTGAGGGATCTAAGAGAAGCAACTGCTTGAAGTGCAATTGAGAGAATAAACGCCCTTTCCATGGAATGTAAACAACTAAGTGATCGCAATGCCCAGACTTATGAGTGACTCACTGAGAATCCATAACTGAAGGCACTGGAGTCATAGCTCCAGGAGGCGAAGAAGCAAGAAGAAACAATACAGGYGCAGTTGAAGCCCTTGTCAGTTGTTGAAAAGATGAAGCGATACCAAGAACAACACACTTCTGAACAACAGGTCCACACCATTCAAACAAAAGTTATGGAAGTGACTTAGAGGCTCCACCCTATACATGATGAGACTTTCCAACTGTTAGCAGAGATCGAAGGCTAAGGAGTAGAACTGGATAAATTCATCACTGCAGCTAAACAATGCTTATAGGGACCTGTAAATGAAGTTGGTATTCAAGAGTTCATTGAACAGGAGGCCATGGCACAACAATAGGTTGAAGCAACTCGATCCAAGCTCGAGGATTTTGAAGAAGAGATACACATACCATAGTGACTCAGGATGAGTCACAGGTGAGTGTTAGGGTCATGTTGGCCCTTGACCAAGTTTTGAGGATCCTTGGTCATGTTTGACCTATTTTTGAGACTTCGACAGGCTGTCAAAGCCAGAGCGTAAGATGAAGTGGAGACCATGGTATCTCGACCCCTTTTTAAGGATTTTTGGGTTTTTGGGCTTATGTAACATCTATGGGAATGTTAGCCCATGGGTTTACCCATGTTTAGGCCCTATTTTGTAATGTATAAATAGAAATCTAGGCGATGTAGGAAGTAGTTCGATCTATGTGATTGAAGGGTTGTAAGTTGTGCTAAGTGCTAAGTGCAATTGATGATTGTAAGTGATTTGTGCATGCTAAGTGAGACTTGCAAGGCTAAGTGAAAGTGACTGTAAAAGTATGTGTAAAGATTTATACATAGATCTACTCGGGGAAGGAGGATCTGGCGGAGTGAGCGAAGATCTCCTGTCCTATGCGGAGTAGGGTTTTGTGTCTCTATGCATGTAGAGGATTGAGAGAAGATAATAAAGAAGAAAAAGAGTTGGCGGACGTAGCCCCAGGGTGGGGGTGAACCACATATATCCTATGTCGTGATTTCTATGTGCTTTGGTGGTTGTTCTTTGTCTATGTGTTGTGAATGCTTTGTGCTTTATGGTTGCTATCTTATTTATATGATTAAATGCTTAATGCATTGTTAGATGATAGATGAATCTAATATGGTAGATTAGTGACGAATAACATAAATGAATGCTAGATATAATCTATATTAGTATTCTTAGTGCTTGAATCTATTGGATCTATATAAATACTATGTTAATCTGTTGTTAGGTTTTAGCCGTGTTGTAAACTAAGACTGAATATTGATGAACTATAATTTCTTAGTGCTCTGTTAAGGTGTTACAATCACAAATCTATGTCCTAGATAAGGCTGCATACATTGGAGTCCTGCAACCACCCATACCTCTACCTCGGTTGAGACTTCATATTCTTCGCAGGTGTTTCCAAAAGGGCCGGTAGTTAGGGTTTTCTTGGTGTGTTGTTGTAGCATTGAACCCTGGGTCTGCCCCTGTGCCAACAATGATAAATTTTCAAATAACCATAACATTTTTCTCAAGACTCAGAATTGAGCATGGAAGTAGGTGTTGGAAAGGTATTGGATAGTAGAATATAAATATTCACCCAACAATTGATCCGGGCATTCAAATTTTCAGGAAATTAGAAGAAATAATTCTTTTGTATTATTGAACGAGAATGGTTCATATTTTTCATGAAAGTGTTGAGTCAGTTAACCTGACAAAGTTTTGTTGGCTGCACATTTTGTAGAGTTAACAACAACTAGATCATATCAGGATAAACACAGAGTCCAGGGGAATGGAATATGCATAAGTTACTTACAACAATGAAGATGAGATCAGGGGGATGGATGTCCATTTGGGCATTGAAGGAACAAACTCCAATGGACATGGAGAAAGAAGGGATGAAAACATGAATATGGTAGAGACCATAAAAAAAATTCAGAAGGATGTCCAAAACCATAAAGATGAAAATGAAAGGCTTATGAGAGACAAGGAGAAGTAAGAGGACTTCAACATGAAGTTAATGCAAAGCTTGAACAAAATAGAAAATAAATTGGATAAGGAGAGTGGCTCAAGAAAATCAAGAAGTCACAGGTCTCCTAATGAGAAAAGAAGAACAAGAAGTGTTAGCATCCACGACCATCACTCCTCGAGGCATTCCAATAAGAGGGCACACAACAACTGAAGTCCATCCCTTGTCAGGAAGCATACAAGGTCTGGGGTGGATGAGCTACGATGGAAATTCTATTGAAAAAGGAAGAATTTCCATCTATCAACTCAAGGGAAAGGAATCCATGTGGTGGAATCATCTTGTGCAGGTGCAACACATTAAAGAGAAAAATGTTACTTGGAAGGAATTCAAGAAGTATTTTGAAAATAAATACTTGAATAAGAGATACTATGAAAAGAAAATGAAAGAGATCTTTGAACTCAAGCTTGGGAGTATGACCATAGATGAATATGAGAGAAGGTTTTTAGAATTGATGAAGTATGTTTTTTTCATCAAGGATGAGACAGTTAATATTCAGAGGTATTTGAGTGGATTGCCATCATTCATCAATGAAAAAATACAATATGATGATTCAAAAACATTGGAGGAAACCATAAGGCGAGCTAAATTCCTATATGATCAACAAAAAGCAAGGCGAACTTTCCAAAAATATTGGGAAAACAAAAAGAAATTCAAGATGGATTAGAGGAAGAAGGGAACTAAGACACCATTCTTCAGAAATAATCCTCAGGGACAGCCAACTTCTAGAGAACCTAGAACAATGGAGACAGGGGGTCAAAGGCCAAGGCAACCACCTATTCAATGTTGGGGTTGTAAAGAAGATCATATGTTCGAAGATTGTCCTCATAGAGGTGAAAAAGTGAGGATTGTTCACAATGTACAGAAAGATGAAACAACGGAGGAGATGGGAAGAAATGTACCAAGGATCTATGCAGCCCTGGACAACAAGAAATCATAGTATCAATCACATATTATTGAAGTGGAAGATATTATAAATAGCCAAACCATTGCTATTTTAGTTGATTCGGGAGCTAGTCATAGTTATATAGTTATATCGATCCTAAGATGGTGGAAAGTTTTAATTTTCCAGGATGAAAGCATGGAAAATATTGGTTGGTGCATCGGGCTACCAGAGCCAAAATAAAAGTTAATGAGATGGTTAATTCATGTCTTATGGACATGAATGGACTGAACACCAAGGAATATTTGAACATCTTTCCTTTAGGTTCATATGACTATCTAATTGGGATGGATTGGTTGGACCAACATCAAGTTATCCTA
>SNQJ01S0075082.1:7911-45056 GCA_010110895.2 Picea sitchensis
TTCCAAGGTGTCTTAGATGTAGCAGCGAAACCCCAAGACCTTGAGCTCTAATACCATATGTTAGGAACCAAATATCAATATAGCATAGAAAAACCTCAGAAAAAGTACTCAATGCCTTGAAAAAGAGATAATTTCAGATAATAAGCCTCTTCTAGGGGGAAACCTTCTTTTACCCCACTTAAATGTTCAAGTACAAGATGATTCAAAATTCAAATGTCTCCTTGGTATATATAGGAGACTAGGAGGTATGATTACAACTAATGGAATAAAGATGACATAAATAAAATAACATTACTAATGTAATATGCCCCAATTAAGGGGTAATGAGCCAATATTTGGGCTTAACATTATCCCCCCATTCTCTTTTATTGTGGTCGGTCTACATGCAACAACGTGTTTTATTAATGATATGGGTGATTACATATACCAAAATAGGCTCACTAGCCTTTTGCATCTAGGCTCTCTGACCTAATAATCATATAAGCCTTTTGGCCTATAATAACCCAGCTCACTAGCCTATAAACATATTTACATTTACAACTGGGGTGCAGTCTTGGGGTGTTATAGGCTTAGTCGACACAAACTGACTCAAAAAGACATGATAAAATCGACATGACTAGGCTATGGCATGAGAGGATGGGACACATTGGAGAAGAATGACATTGAGCTATGCACAAAAAAGGTATGGTTGAAGGTTTTCCTGAATATGGTTTAGATGTCAACTTTTGTGAACATTGCATATATGGAAAACAAAGTTCAGTGAGGTTCCCATATGGAGCAACAAGGGAAAATGGGATTCTAGAAATGGTTCACAGTGATGTGTTTGGCATGGTTACAATGCCTTCACTTGGTGGATCTTTGTAGTCTGTCTCCTTCATAAATGATTTTTCTAGGAAGACACAGATATATTTCCTAGGGAATAAATCAGAGGTTTTCGAGAAATTTAAAGAGTTTAAATCTCTTGTATAAAACCAGACAGATAATAAGATTAAGGTGTTGAGAGATGACAATGATGGTGAATTCTATGGAAAATAATTTGATCTGTTTTGCAGGCAGTGTGGCATACCACACCAAAATACCACACCATATACCCCACATCAAAATTGGGTTTCCAAGAGAATGAATAGAACATTGATGGATAAGGAAATGAGCATGCTTAGTGGTGTTGGTATCACACAAGAATTCTAGGAGGAGGCAGTCGACACTGCAATATATTTGGTGAATATGTCTCATTCATCAACGCTATTTGACACAACTCCACATGAGGTATGGTCGGGTAAGAATCCTTCAGTTTCACATCTCAAATTTGGTTGTGATGCATTTGTGCATATTCCCAAGGAAAAGAGGAGCACGATGGACAAGAAGGAAGTCAAATGTTTTTCATTGGATATAAAGAAGGAATGAAAGGATATAAGCTTTGGGATCCTGCATCAAGGAGAACAATGTACATTTGAGATGTGGTCTTTAGATAAGTCAGAGGTAAGTTAGAGCCTTAGGAATTTTTTCAGACCAGGAATAATGCTAAGGCAATGCGGTTTGAACTAAGGAACGAAGAACATGATTTAGATGCGTCGACTAAATCAAAGGAAGAGGTGGAACAATAGACTCCAGTGGTAAGGATGTCATAAAGAGTAATAAAACTAGTTGAAAGGTATATTCCACCTGAATTTCGTCCTGAATTTGTGCTAACTTCCATCAACGATAAGCCCAAGTCAATCAATTAGGTAGTTGACTCAACAGAGGGTAAACTATCAAAGGACACCATGGTCGAAGATATGGAATCCTTGCACAAGAATGAGACATGGGATTTAGTCAAGTTACCTAGTGGAAGAAATCATGTCCGTAGAAAATGGGTATTCAAGAAGAATATGAATGACGTAGGACAAGTCGAGAAGTTTGAAGCTCAACTGGTAGCGAAAGGTTATTCCCAAGTCGAGGGAGTCAACTTCGGTGAGATTTTTTCCCATGTTGCAAAAATAAATTTCATTAGAGTACTAATGTCTCTGGTTGCAACATTCAATATGGAAATAGAAAATATGGATGTGAAGACAATGTTCCTACATGGGGACCTGAAAGAAGAAATGTACATGAAACAACCTTAAGTATTTGTAGTAAATGGAAAGCAAGAGTTGGTATGAAAACTAAAAGTATCCCTCTATGGTATAAAGAAATCGCCAAGGATGTGGTACCAAAATTTTGACAACGAAATCCTTAGTTTAGGATTTGTGAGAAGCAAATCTAATCACTGCATATATTCTAAGGAAGAAGGTGGGAATTTCATATATGTAGCTTTGTATGTCGATGACTTGTTTTTTATTGGAAACAACATGGACACAATAAAGGAGGTGAAGAAGCATCTATCCTCCAAGTTCGACATGAAGGATATTGGTGCAACTAACTTCATTATGGGTATGGAGATTAAGAGAGATCAAGTCGCTAGAAAGATCTGGTTGAATCAAACGAAGTATATTGAAACAATTATGAAAAGGTTCAACATGCAAGATTGTAAACCAATGATGGTGTCAATTCCTGTGGGAGCAAGGCTAATTGTTGGAAAGTGTCTAGAGACACATGAAGAAAGAGAGGACATGGAACGTGTTCCCTATGAAATTTCTATTGGTATTCTAATGTATGCGATGGTCTGCACTCGAACAAACATTGCTCATGCAGTGGGAGTGTTGAGCAGGAAAATGTCGACACCTGGAACGGAGCACTGGACAACTATCAAGAGAGTATTCAGGTATTGTGTGGTATGAAGGAATATTTTATATGCTACCAAGGAAGACTTGGAGGTGGCAATGGTAAATTATATGTGTATGCCTTTGTTGATGCTATCTGGGCTACAGATACGAATCGACGAAGGTCAACCAATGGATATGTCTTCAAGATGTTCGATGGAGAAATAATTTGGATGAGTAATCGACATGTGGTTGTAGCCTTGTCAACAACATAATTTGAATACATGGAGGCCACTCATGGAAGCAAAGAAGTGGTATAGATGCAAAGGTTGTGTTTAGGAATCAGGTTTGAGAAGAGAGCTATGAAGGTAAGTTGTGACAGTCAAAGTGCAATATTTCTAGAAAACAAACCTACTTATCATTCAAATACTAAGCACATTGATGTACAATACCATTTCATAAGATATATGGTGGAAAGAAATAAGGTGCTACTGGATAAAGTAGACATGTTGGAAAACATAACAGATTCGTTGACCAAATCTGTGAGTGATGTGAAGTTCTCTTGGTGCAGAGAGGAAATGGGAATTTCTACCCTAGGTCTGTAAATGAAAGTTCAGGAATCTCATGTTTCAACAAAGAAGACAAATTGTGAGAGAATGTTGGGTTGTTATATTATTTGTAGTGAAAGTCTAGTCAAGGTGAATTGATTGACGGTCGAAGTCGAGGTGGATCGAAAACAAGTCAAAGGTTGAGGTGAGTTGACCGGGTATAGTTGAAGTTGAAGGTTGATGCAATTTGACATGGTAAAGGCATCCAAATTTTTTTTGAAGAGGTCAACCAACAAGAGGTCGACAGGAAGACGTATGGTAGCTGACTGAAGACCGAATGAAGGTTCTCTGGTAATACGAATTGGAGTTGACTGTAAGAGAATCCTCATATTCACAAGATTTGTAGCCAATGATCTGCATGGATATGTAACCATTTTTGGGCGCTAATTCTTTACGTTTTTTCCTGCTTTAAATACTATAAAGGGGTTTGTTTTAAGGCCGTAAAGGATAATAATGAAAAAAAAATGAGTCGTGAGATAACAATTCTTTAGAGAAATCTTTAGATGTAGGTTACTGGTCATGCATATGGAAGTCAAGTTGGCTACAGGGTTGTTCTTGCACATGAAATAGGGTATGATGTTGATTATGTATTAGGTGTGGAACAAGGTTAGACATGTAACCTTTTATTCATATTGAATAAGACAAAAAGAGATAAGAATGTTCAAGGAATGTTAGTTTTCTCGATTTTGGTTTCCAGGGTAAAAATATATGTGTACTGTGTGATTGTTTTGTCATTTATGTGATTGATTAAATTCTTCTTCTCTTCTACTAGGTTTAGTGTGTAATTGTTTCTCATTTCCTGACAATAGATTCATTGATCTTTGTCACATGTTCTTGTAATGGGGCATCTTCCTCCCTAAGAATTTCTGGAATAATATTATAAACCCCATGGACTACTTTTTTCACTCTCTCTGTCCTCTGTGCAACCTCATCCTGCTCCAATCTAAGTTGATCACATTCTTCCTGTATCAAATCGTTATATGTGACTTCCTTTTTCAAATCCATGGAAATTGACATCGTGTGTAGTTTTAGCTCCTACATCATGCTTGACTATAAAGAATGAAACAATTCTACTAACAACTGAGATATCACCAAGTCAATATTACGAAGTTCCTTTTCTTTCTCATGTAACTTTGTTGTAGGGAACTCTAAATATCCAACTATCATCTTCATCACTAGTCACTCACCAGATGTCACATATGGGTGAGATGTCATATGTTGTTCCTCTGTCATGTTTTCCATGTTTTCCATCTACTCATGTTCACATGTTCTAACTTACGCAGTCCTAGTTGTCTCCAAACTTTGTCATAGTGTGACAATTTACACTTGCACGTCCAAGTGGATTTCTTCTTGCTTCTATGCCGCTCACTCAAAAGCTTCCTTAGTCACCTCTTTCACTTGATCCACAATATTTTCTAAGTCATCCTCTAACAGGGCCTAGGTGGCCACTTCCTTAACTGATTTCCTCTTCTTTTGTTGTGGAACTTATTTCCTTGTATCATGTTCCTTTAACTTCTTTCCATGTGCAGTACTATCTTTTGTCTTTCTCCTATGTCGTATCCTTCTTGTTCTTATTTTTCTTCATTATCTCTTATTTCTTCTATTTCTGGTTGTTCTGCCTTTGTCTACTCAGTTTCTATTGGTGGAATATTCCACTCACCATCCCAATCTTCCATGAGGTGTCACATTTCTTCTTCAGTTACCCTTTATCTTGTGGGAAACCATCCCTGAGTTACGTCCTTCTTCACTTGGATGTACATGTGATAATTCCCTACTTTAAATCGTGTGATTTCCTTGTACTCTTCTACCACCTGTGGTAATATGGACGGTCTCCTCTAGATTCTGTCCCGAATAACCTCCTTATAGATGTAGAACATGTTGTTGTTATCCTACTATCTCTCCTTGTTCGTGGTATGCCACAAGTTAGTATATTTCGCTGCCAAACATGGTTTGTTCATTGTTGACAAACTTTGTGAGTCCTCCAGCTCCCTCCAAGTCACTAATGATATCAGTATCAACATCCATGCGTAATAAAATTTTGTACCTCGTCTTAAGCTTCCTTGTAGTCTATCAGAAAATAATTGAATAAGAACATTTCCTAGTTCATCTATATGCCTTCTACGTACTTCTTTGGCACTTCTATCGTTCTTGCCAACACTTGATCCATGTGACACTTCCTATGCAATTTGAAATCCATCACTTACGTTGCAAAATTTACACAGTCATCATTGATACTTTCTACATTGAGCCTACGCGCTCCTCTAAACTTATCAAATTTCTCTTTCATTCTTTTTGACAAATATTTCTCAATTGACTTGTCTGAAAACATGGGTGATGGGTCCTCCCCTACCATTGGAAACCTATTTATTTGTGAAATCAATTATGTTTCAATGGACATGGATCTATATAGCCATAGGTATCCTCCATGAAAGAGGATTAAAAAAATCTTAACACATGCATTGATCTCAACACTCCTACCAAAGAGTATGCTAACAAGTTCAAAATCCCTGATTTCACCAACCCTACTTCCCAAGGCTTTGGCTCAACCTTGATAAATTATGTCTATGAATAGATGAATGTCTTCAGGTATTTACTCAGTGCTACATAAATGAATTTTTTTTTGTCTGATAGATCATTATTTGCAAACTTCAAGCTTGGTATTCCTCCTAGCATATCTCCTTCAAGTATTACCCCGAGTGGAATTTTTGGTTCCATGACCTCATACTTCGCTTCCTTATATAACTTGACCGACTTCTCTTATGAATTTATTGGTGGTATGTACTCCTTTAGAAAATTGGTCAAACTCAAATTTGACACGGATGCTGCTAGGGTCCCTTCCTATACTGGTGCTACTGGTGGCTTTACGTGTTGTTTCTTGGTCCCTGATGTTGATGTCACTACTTCTTTGGGTGGCACCATGTCTCTCTGCAACTACTCTCTGTAAATTTGCTTATTCATCTCTATCTGCATTCACTCAACTTCTCTAGTCTTAATTCTCTCTATGAAAAATCTGAATGACAATAACTTCTATCCATCGACCCTTAAACTTATTTGATCACTTGTATCTAGTTGTTTATGTTCTTCATGCTCAAACCTATAGCCTAATACAACTTATACTTCACATTCAATTATTGACATACTTTGCAATATATTCAACCTATTCTATGGATCATGGTCTAGATATTCCTTGTCTATCATGATCTCATCACCACTTTCCATTCCTAGCTACGTGTCTCCACTACTTTGTCATTATGATCTCTCTTTAATGCTTGTCTCATCATGTATGATTTTTAATGTGTTTCCTGCTCTCTGCGTAAATCTTTGTCGCACTTCAATCTTCCTTCCTGCATGGATCTCTAACCCTACCTTATTTCTTTATATTCTCTATCTCCTTTATGTGTAGTTCACTTTCCTCTTTCCACATATTTGTGACACTTTATGGATTTATCTCCTTAGTCATTTATCCTTATGCATCACTTCAACCTTCAAAATTATTTTGTTGTTTTTTCTTCTTTTATTTTTCTTTCTCTTATATATTGTAATACAAGTACTATGGTACACAAAATGCACACTCTAACTAGTGCATAGAAGTACGATTGTACCTATACAGTTTTAGTCGACTATTGTTAACCAGTCCTTCCACAACTTATCCATTCAGTTTCTCCAACTGAAAAACACATGCACCTATCACAAATATGATCACATATGGACCCAACCGAAGCATCTGAAACTTCTCAAGGTGGTGCTAAAACTTACTGGCATAATGTAAAACTAAGTTTCTTATCTGAAATGCTTTTGTTTAATGTTCTTGTCATGCCATGATTTCTAGCGGGATTTTTGAACTTTTTGATTGAAACCTGGGACACACCCATATTCTTCCATCTCTACTAGTTTTGACAATTTCTTCTCCACCGCGCCATAATCTGTAAGTTCTATAAGCGCATCAATGCACACAATCGGTATTATTAATTCCATAGGCATTGCAATTTATTGACCATACACCAGTCTGAATAGGGTTTGTCCTATAAACTTATTACTTGTAGTCTTATACACCCATAATGTTGTTGGAATATTCAAGTCCTAGTTGTCCTGAATTACATTACACACCTTCATCAGTGCATGTTCCAATATCTTATCGAATGCTTCCACTGTTCCATTTTCCTGAGGATGATATGGGGTTCTCTTCTGATTATGAATATGAAACTCCTCTATCAATGCTCCAAATTTCATATTCACGAGATAAGTTCCCTATTCACTCATAAGGATTTTGGGGCATCCAAACCTTGTCACCATGTTTTCAAACAAAAATTGTGCAGTTGCCTCCATGGTGAAATCTTTGGTTGGATCTTTTTCAACCCACATAGTCAGATAATATTTCTCAAAAATGATGCATCTGGCTCCTGATATCTTCACCGGTGGATTAATCAAACAAAAAAATTCCACTGTGCATTTATAAAAATCTTGTAATGTCACTTGTGGTACTAAGGGCATCTCATCTTTCCTAGAAGGCTTCCCAATCCTTTGGAAAACATCAAAAGTCTTACAAAAATTCTTGGCATCCCTATTATGGTTAGGCCACCGTAATCCTATGTGGAAAAGCTTTTGATTTGTTTCTTTTCTTGCATAATGACCTTCTGCAACCCCTTCATGCACCTTTTAAAATATCATATTTATTTCATGTTCTAATACACTTCATCATAGAATACCATCTTTGCCTAACTTGTACAAAGTTTCTTCTATAAATTGATAGTCCGCGGGCTTCACTACTAATTTCTTGTTTTGCACAACTGTAAACTTAGGTGGGGTTACTCCTGTACTCAAGAACTGGACTATGTCTATAAAAAAATCACCAACCATTTGTGCTAAAATTAAATGTGTGTCTAGTAGACTATCATCTAAGTTTCATGTGTCTTCTCCTGATAATATGCACGATAAATAATATGGTCCTGAATTAAATTTACCTGGTTTCAGAATTACCTCAAAGCCATATTCCTGAAATATTAATATTCCTCTGCATATTCTCAACCCCCAAAATTGGCTTATTGACCAAATATATTAGTGCATAATGGTATGTATACATATTAAAGTGTGAACCCATGAAGTAATGTCTGAACTTTTGCAATGAATACACCATTGCTAAACCTTCACATTCTATCATAGTATAGTTATATTTTGTAGTTTACAACTTTTTGCTTGCAAAGGTAATAGGATGATCTATATATCCTTATCCATGTTGAGCTAATACTTTTTTCTAAAGCTACAGATGACACATCCACATGAACATGAAACTCCTTCCAATCTGAAAATATAAAAATCAGCGTGGTAACCAATTTCTGCTTCAAAGTATTTAACCTTTCTTGACATTCTTCACTTCATTGAAACTTATTCTCCTTCTTTAGCAATATTTCCATTGGAGCTATAATATGTGCATATCCTTTAATGAAATTTATGTAGTACCATGTATTCCCCAACGTTTCTAGTATCTGTTGTTAATTTTTCAATAGGCAAGGTTTAAGCATGAAGTTCATTCAATTTTATCATTTTACTTAAATCATAAACAATTTGTTGCAGAAACCAACATCACAAGAAGAAACACCATGCACAAGTACACAAGAAGTATCATGGGAAACCCTTCTCAAAAAGGGAATAAAACCCAACCAGTCCTTTTCTATATTCTTCAAGAGAAATACCTCCACCACCAAGACAACCTAGCACACAAAAGGGTGCTCAGAAACCCTAGAAGACTAGCGCCTAAGAGAGGTGCACACTTTTCCCAAGGAGATGTTCTTGGTGAAATTTCCAAACTCACACTTAAGATATGATTCCTCAATTGGGAATTTACCTTTACTTATATTAGACTAAACATGTCAATATAAGTGTCTATTAGAACAACAAGGCCGACCTCACTAACTGACAATATAATTAATAATTACCAGATTAATTATCTTTTACATTAATGTGGGGCTGACCTGTACCCTTTACATTACAATTAGGGTTACAGGTAATTCCATCTCTTGAACAATATAGAAAGGGATATCATACACCCACTAGTTCTTAGCCACTAGGGGCACATCCATAGGGATGTCCATATCTCTATCTCACTGCATCTCATAGGACAACCACACTCACTAGTGCTTAACCACTAGGATCACGTTCAATTGTGCCCATCCATAAGCACATCCACTCAACATATCTTCTTTCCCACTGCATTGCATAGGAGATTCATATGGAGTTCATCATCTCAACTCTCTACTCAGAGGAGGATAATACATCATCTTAATCTTTGTCTCCTAACGATGCACCCAGCTCATGGGAATTCACACGTTCACCTTGTGCTCACCCAAAAGCATATACAACTCAACAGATCTCCTTTATCACTACGTTACATGGGAGAATCATCTGGAGTTCATCATCTCAAATATCTGCTTAGAGGAGGTTAATACATCATCTTCATCTCTGTCTCATAACGATGCACCCAACTCATGGGAATTCACATTTTCACCTTATGCTCAGCCATGGGCATGTCCAACTTAATAGATCTCCTTTCTCACTGTGTTACACAAGAGAATCATCTGAAGTTATTCTCAACTCTCTATAAGGAGGAGGTCATCACTACGTTCCAGTTTTGTCTCAGATAGGAACCGCACACCCATATCAGAGGCTCTCTCTCAGGTTGACACAATTAGTCTGTGTCCTAGAGAATGTCTCACGTAGCTGTAATCATCAACACTCCCTCTCCACTAGGGAGGAATTCTTCATCAGTCCAAGTCTCACACGAAATTACTTCAAACTTTGTCTTGGTTGTAGTCATCAACACTCCCTTTCAAATAGGGAGGTATTCTTCACCAAGCCAATTTGGTGAAGATGTCTACAATTTTCTCATGTGTATGAAGGTACAACACGTGTACTTCTTTCCTCTACATCATGTCTCTGAAAATGATATTTTATCTCAACATGTTTCGATCTATCATGAAACACATGTTTCTCAAAGAGATTCACATAACGTTGGTTATAATCATACAATCCATCTCATTGCCAAGTAAATATGTCGAAAGTTTATGAAGCCTCACTACTTCGCACACTCAATGATATATACTCTACTTCGGTGGTTCTCAAGACCACAAATATTTTTTTCTTGCTACACCACAAACCCATGGAAACCTTCATGGTAAAAAAAATAACTAGATGTTCTCTTCCGGTCGACTGTACTCTGTGCTCAATCTATATCAACAAATCCATGTAAAATCAAGTTCACACTGGAGGAATATCTCAGGCCATATCCAACTGTAACTTGTATATATCTCATCACATGCTTTACTACTATCCAATGAGTCTATCTCGTCTGACTCATGGATTGACTAGGCACATTCATTGCATAGCATGAATTAGGTCTGGTGTTAACCAAATACATCAATGATATAATCAGTTGTGGATCAATCTCGTTTGAATCATCATCATTCATTTTCTTCAAATCCATCACCATGGATTTGCATTCTGTCATACTAAACTTCTTTAATATTCCCACTGTATATTTTCCTTTACTCATGAAAATCTCATCGATCCTCTGCCATACTTCTTGTCCCAAGAAGTAGTGCATCATACTCAAATCCTTCATCTCAAAATAAAAATTCAAATCTTACTTGTATCCAACAACAAGGCTTCCTAAATAGGTCATCAAAATCACACTTTCTTCACAAATGTAGTAATATAGTTTTGGTTTAGCAACACTTTTCTTGAAACCAAAACTCATCAAGAATCCATCTATCTGATGTAGTTTCCAACTCATGGATGGTAGTACATATGAAAGTGAATCGGTCTACTAGATCAATATGTCTCATCATATTTCACTCCCTATAATTTTGATAATCCTCTAGCTATAGATCTCACTTTGTATTTCTCGTCACTTCCATAGGTTGCATGCTTGATCTTATAGATCCACTTGGAATTCATCATAGACTTCCCTTCTGGTCTCTGAACAATATCTCATACATCATTATTTAAAATATTTTGGTATTCTTCTACTATGGAATCTTTCCATACTTTTTCACCCATTGCTTCTCCATGAAAGGGAGTCTCGGAATCAATGAAGTGGGTCGTGGATGAAGGATAGCTTGAAAAATATATTTTTTCTTTCTCAGGATGTCCCTTGAGGGACTTGTATGTTCCTCTACCTCCTGCAAAGTTTTTTCAACCCTAGAAAGGCCTTTTATTCCCTACTACAATATCTCTAGGCATATCAACTGGAGCAACTAAAATGGATGGAATGTTGTTTGTCTCCCTCTAAAATGATGAAGGGGAAGAAGGTATCGTCTCATTGTCAATATTGGCGCAGACCCCACATCCTTCTCCTCTTCTTCAAGGCTTCTTGACCTCCTGGTCTAGGATCATTCAAACACCTGAGTCTGATTGACTCTTTGTCTCCTTACTGGAACCCGACAACTCTATCACAGGTCCTTCCCCTCTAGGTGCAGGTCTTATGGAACCTGCGAGCCCTTTTCCCTTTGCATTATACAAATCTCAGTGAAAATGGGAACTATTCCTTCTTGTTGAGCCCCTTCCTTTTATGTGACCATGGATGACAACCATGGGCCAAATCCCTTCGTGACTCTGTGCTTCAGAGATTTTGTGAGATGCTTGCTCCCTTTTTCCCAATTCTTGAATCAGAGAATCCTCCAGGACTAGATCTATGGTCCATGTTCTCCTTGCGATCACCGACTAAGATCAAATCGCGACTTCGGACTTTTGGAGCTTTCACGTCTCCTGTCTCTGTCTCTCTCGATTTGTGAATTAGTGAAGCGTTGATCCAACTCCATGTGTCCTATCCCAATGGATGACTAGGATTGCTTCGTTCCTAGATTTTCTGGTATTCTCTCCTTTCCTTTCCCCCGAAGGGTTCTTCCTCTGAAATCCATGGATCTTTATCACGTGCCCTTCCTAGTACCAACTACTAGGATCAACTCTCTCTTCATGACCTTGCAAAGATATTTGGGACTTTGCAAGTCCTCAACTTCTTTGCACACTTAGAAAAACTCTCCTTCCTAAGAATTAAGTTGTTCTCAAACTTCTTCTGCACTCCTTGCAGAGTTTTGCACAAGCTCTTCAGCGACTTTTCTCATCTTGAAAACCTCCAAGTTTCTCAGTTTCTCTACATCCTTCAGTGGAATTTCTCTTTCCCTCCTGGAAACTTGACTCCTTTCCTCCTGAACTTTGTAATATGAACTTACAATTTCCTTGGAGAACTCCTTGCAATCGACTTAGTTTTTCGATGGATTATCCCTTAGCTTGCCCAAAGGTCTTAAGGCATCTCCTTTCCTTTGTCGATGCACTCTTGCAAAGCCTTCCTTACTCAGAATGTTCAGAAATTATAGGGTTCTCTTAAGGGTTCCAACACTTCAAAATGTGTTGTTTGAGTACACTCTCATACTTTCCCTATGCCCCCCTGGTAGAGTGTTACAGAGTATTCAGTAACTCTACGTTGTGTTTCCTCCCACACAATCTTCCTTTATAAGGCACTTAACCGCCTTGAAATTTACTCCCAAGTCTATGAATTATCTTGGTGTACCCTCCTAGCAGCCTCTCTTCTGACTTCGCTGAGTTTAGACAAGCACTCCTTGCATCGGCTCACAGAGTTTCCACCCTCTGTTGCACACTCCTTGCACTTATCCTAGAGAACCAGACTTAATCCAACACACTCATAGATAGAATGTTATAATTCTATCCATGCAGACAATTTCTAACATGCATCTACAACTCAAATGCATGCGAATGACATCCTTAACAAAACATCCATACATCCATTACACAGAAAATTGATAAACAGGGAAAATTGTTCATTTTCTATTAATGGAAGAATGTCAAATTACAAATGTTTGAGTTTGGACTGCAACTGAGTCTTGGCTCTCATCAACCTCCCTAACTTGGCTTACAATGATTTCTCCTCTATCTTTAGCCACCTCTCCCTGGTATACAATACAAAGATTTATACAAGAGGGGCTCGACGAGCTTCCCTCCAAGATAAACTAGTGGTGTCTAATCACCACTCAAAATGCCTAACTACCGAGGAAGATTACAATGATGGAAATCTGATCCAAATCATATGTAGATCCCTCATACCATCAACCACTTAATGGTGACCTTATATCCAACTTGTGTGAAGGAACAACTTGGCTCTTCCAGCTTTTCAATATTAAATTCCTTGATCACACTCAGATTCTCAAAGGAAAAATGAAAGGGTGGCGCCTCTCCATTCCTGGAATGTGCACCACTTCTGTTATTCAGCTGGCACATGTTGAGGTGGAGTGATGCTACTACATCATAATACATGGCTACAAAAATCATGAGCTCCTTCTCATGAGCTTCCCAGTTCTGTTGAAATCTCCCTGGATCCCAAACCTTCTTGTGGAGCTGTCTTCATGCTCCCCTGTTTTGTTGCTGTTGTTGCTCCTGCATCTTCCCTACTGCTTGTGCAGGTTCCTTTCTGTCCAGCTTCTCCTCACTGACAACTTCTTCTACTAACCTCAACATCAGCTCTCTTATCTCCTATATCACCTCTTCCAGTTGCTTCATCGGCTAGTTTTCCTTGCGCAGTCTACTCATCTACAATTCTTCATGCTATTCTATGGGTGTATCATCTTGATCCCCCATGCTACTTTAATATCCTATGATACTAAATGGCCACTCTGTTGCAGACTTCAATTCTGCAGTCTCACCAGTGAACTACTATTCAACTACCTCCTCTAATAGAATGACCCCTGCCATTTCTTCAGCTGGTCCTATTCCAGCTTCCCCCAACTACAACTCATGTTGGTGTGTCTCCTATGGCATGGCTATTTCTTGGTAGCCATCTTCTGGTTCCAGAATGTTCAACCAATTCTCCAGTTTCTTTAACTCCTTCTCCCTCTGAGTGAGTAACTCAACTGGGTTCTCACCTCCTATTGGGATAGACTTCAATATATGTTCCTCCTCCTCGAGAGTCTCAGTTCGTTGTCTTTTTGTTGCATTTGAAACATATGTGCTAGCCTATCCTTGGTCACTTGGAAAGAATATCTCAACTCCTCCAATGATCATAATGCTCCTCTGATCCCTCTCCTCTATGGTGGAAGTATTTAAATTCTCATCGTCTTCATTCACATGGCTCGTAGTTCCGCATGCATCCTCATATGGATGAGACATTTATTCTACCTCCTCTGCATATATCAACACCCCTTGTTGACATGAACTCTCATCTGAGCTCATCTATTCTCCCTTTCCCACTTGGAAATTGAGGATGTCTCCTCTTCCCTTCTGGAATTCTACGAGATCGATATACCCCTTTACATTTCCCACCTGGAAACCTATGAGATTCCTCCCAGATCTCTTTCCCTCGCCACTGAGGTTTCCAACATATCTCAACCACCTCCTCAACGTCTGTTGTTTCTTTTGGGACAACAACTTTCGGACATGCCACTTAGCTTTCCTTTTCAAATGCCACTCGTATCTCCAATGCACCTTAGCTTCCCGCTACATATTGAATGCTAGCATCTCCATCTTGGCTCGTATTTCTCCAAGATCCTTATCCATCTCTACTTTGGCTTTCTATAGGAAGACTCCACTTTCACCATGTTTATGACCTTCAATGGCCATCCTTCTTCACTTGCAGTCCACCTGGCTGTTTACCATTTGTTGCACGCCTTGCAACAATATTCACACAATGTCCTACTCTATCTCCCTTGCTTCCAAAAATCAATTATGTATTATCTCTGATACCACTTGGCACAGACCCCACCCCCTTCTCCTCTTCTTTGGGATTTCTCGACCTCCAGGTCTAGGATAGTTCAAACACCTAAGTCTGATTGACTCTTCATCTCCTTGCTGGAACCTAAGAACTATATCACAGGTCCTTCCCCTCTGGGTGCATGTCTTATGGAACCTATGAGCCCTCTCCCCTTTGCATTATACAAATCTTAGTAAAAATGAGCACTATTCCTTCTTGTTGAGCCCCTTCCTTTTATGTGACCATGGATGACGACCATGGGCCAGCTCCCTTCATGACTCCGCACTTCAGAGATTTTGTGAGCTTATTTCTCCCTTTTTCCCGATTCCTGAATCAACAAACCCTTTAGGACCAGATCTATAGTCCATGTTCTCCTTGTGATCGACGAATGAGATCAAATAGTGACTTCAGACTTCAGAATACTTCATGTCTCCTATCTCTGTCTCTCCCGATTTGTGAATCAGTGAAGCATTGATCCAACTCCACATGTCCTATCCCAATGGATGGCTAGGATTGCTTCATTCCCAGCTCTTTGGGTATTCTCTCCTTGCCTTTCCTCCGAAGGGTTCTTCCTCCAAAATCCATGGATCTCTACCACGTTCCCTTCCCAGTACCAAGGACTAGGATCAACTCGCTCTTTGTGACCCTGCGAATATCTTCGGGACTTCGCAAGTACTCTACTTCTCTACACACTTAGCACAACTCTCCTCCCCAAGACTTACATTGTTATCGAACTTCTTCTGCACTCCTTGCAGAGTTCCTCACAAGCTCTTATTCGACTTTGTTCGGCTTGAAAACCTTCAAGATTCTCAGTTCCACTACGTCCTTTAGTGGGCTTTCTCTTTCCCTCCTAGAAACTTGATGCCTTTCCTCCTGAGATTTGCAATATTAACTTACAATGTCCTTGGCCCACTCCTTGTGATTGACTCAGTTTTTTGATGGATTCTCCCTTAGATTACCTGAAGATCTTAAGGAATCTCCTTTCCTTGGTCGATGCACTCTTGCAAAGCCTTCCTTAATTAGAATGTTCAATAATTTTGGGGTTCTCTTAAGGATTCCAACACTTCAGAATGTGTTGTTCGAGTACTCTCTCGAAATTTCTCTATGCCCTCTTGGTAGAGTGTTACAAAGTATTCAGTAACTCTACATTGTGTTTCCTCCCACACAATCTTCCTTTCCAAGGAACTTAACCACCTTGAAATTTCCTCCCGAGTCTGTGAATTATCCTAGTGTTCCCTCCTGGAAGCCTCTCTTATGACTCCACTGAGTTCAGACATGCACTCCTTGCATCAAATCACAACACTTACACCCTCTGTCATGCACTCCTTGCACTTACCCTAGAGAACCAGACTTTACCCAACACACTCACAGATAGAAGGTTATAATTCTATCCCTGCAGACGATTTCTAACATACATATACATATCAAATGCATGTGAATGACATCCTTAACAAAACATCCATACATCCATTACACAGAAAATTGATAAACAAGAAAAACTGTTCCTTTTCTATTAATGACAGAATGTCAAATTACAAATGTTTGAGTTTGGACTACAACTGAGTCTCGACTTTCATCAACCTCCCCAAATTGGCTTACAATTATTTCTCCTCTAGCTTCAACCACCTCTACCTAGTATACAATACAAATATTTATACAAGAGGGGCTCGACGAGCTTCCTTCCAAGCTAAATTAGTGGTGTCTAATCACCATTCAAAATGCCTAACTACCGAGGCAGATTACAATGATGGAAATATGATATGAATCATATGTAGATTCCTCCTACCGTCAACCACTTAATGGCGACCTTATCTCCAAATTATGCGAAGTCACAACTTGGATCTTCCAGCTTGTCAATATTAAATTCCTTGATCACACTCATATTCTCAAAGGAAAAATGAGAGGGTGATGCCTCTCCCTTCCTAGAATGCACACCACTCATGCTATCTGATTGGCATGTGATGAGGTGGAGCGATGCCCCTGCATCAGATATCCATCTGAGATTCTCTGGATCTTTTGAAAGGCTATCTCTTCTTCAAGGACAACATATATGCTTGTATCAATTTGTCTCTAACTAGGGATGTATATATGGAATGTCTTCGAAGATTCACTATTATCCTGTAAATGTATCCTTTCTCCCTAAAGGGTCTATCTTGGACTTCTTCTCTTTGGGTACATGAAAAATACATTGGGCACCCAAATATATTGAAGTGTTCAATCTCATGCTTCACTCTGCTGAAGGCTTCTTCGAGAGTTATGTTTTTCAAAGTCTAGTGAAGACTCTTGTTCTGAACATCTACTGTGTCATGCATGCTTAGCCCATATAATCATAGAAAGATTATGATCATACATTATTACATTGGTTGCCTCAATGATGGTTCTATTCTTCCTCTTTCTCAAATATTTTTGACTCCCTCTGATTCAAGTGACTCCCTTTAAAGGATAAACATATTCCTTTGTTGTTAAACTGTTTGGAACATGAAAACAAGAGGAACGAAAACAAGAATATCTCCTAAAGGAGAATAATGAGTACATCTATAGAATCAAAACAATTTAAGGATTGTTGTCACAACGACAACACCTACTTGTAATGTAGAAAGCTTTAGAAATGTAGGTTAGAGGCATGATAATTAAAACAAGCAAACCTGGATTCTTCACTTCTAGTGTGTTGTTCCCCTTAATGCATTGAGATCCCTCTGGATCCATGACTTCAACAAAGGTTCCTTCCTCCTACAATTTCCCTCATGAAAATGATACAAATAATATATAAAAGTGCATACCTGAGGATGCTCATATGATTTATCCAATGGAACATGGTTGATCTCTGTCCTCTGAGATCTTTATGAAGAAGGTAGTCACAGTGTCACCTTTTTTCATCTTGTTATTTTGAAGATGGCCCTTCAATGTAAGGGCTTGAGTAGATGATTGGCTTCCTTATCTTGACATCATCTTCCTTCCATTCATTGATAGTTGTATTTGGTAAAACCTTTTGTATCACCCATAATAATTCTTCCTCTGAAGTCTTGTCTTCCTGGAATTGATTTTGCTTGAACCATCAAGCTTGTCTCCCATCATGATTTTGTTCATTTTAATTTTGGATTCTTCACAAAGCCTTATCAACTAGGCTAGAAAACCTAACGGCTAGGCTAGGCTAGCACTTTTAGTTTTTGTTGGACTTATGGCTACCAACAATAATCCTTTGAAGGATAGGATAGCACTGGTGAGCTAAATAGCTCCTTCAAAGAGTTGTAGAAACCCAATTTTGGAATTTTCTGCAGAAAATAGCAAAACCCTAGAAACCCTAGGGCCAAAAAATCAAAATGCACAGAATTGTAGTTTGAAACGTTTTGGATGTGTGTTGAAGGAGTTCGTACACACCTATTCTTTTTTTTTCCTAAACGTCCAAGTTCCAAGTGATGAAAACTCCCAGAAAGGTAGGCCATATAGAATTTCTGGAAACCCTAGGAGGGTCGTACAGTTTTTGCAGGAGAGAGAGGATGGCTAAAAAAATTTTATGCAATGGGTTCTTCAATACCTATGATCTGACACCATGTTAATTTTTCAATAGGCAAGGTTTAATCATGAATTTCATTCCATTTTATCATTTTACTTAAACGATAAAAAAATTGTTGCAGCAACCAATATCACAAGAAGAAACACCATGCAAAAGTACACAAGAAGTATCCTAGGAAACCCTTCTCAAAAAAGGAAGAAAACCAAGTCAATCCTTTTCTATATTCTTCAAGAGAAATACCTCCACCACCAAGAAAACCTAACACATAAAAGGTTGTTCACAAACCCTAGAATACTAGCACCCAAGAGAGGTGCACACTTTTCCCAAGAAGATGTTCTTGCTGAAATTTCCAAACTCACACTTAAGATATGATTCCTCAATGGGGAATTTACCTTTACTTATATTAGACTGAACCTGTCAAAAAAAGTGTCTATTGGAACAACATGGCCAACCTCACTAACTCACAATATAATTAACAATTACCATATTAATTATTTTTTACATTAATTATATTTTATATTAAGGTGGGGTCAACCTGTACCCTTTACATTACAATTATGGTTACAGGTAAGTCTGACTCTTGAAAAATATAGAAAGGGATCTCATACACCCACTAGTTCACAACCACTAGGGGAACATCCATAGGGATGTCCATATCTCTATCTCATTATGTCTCACAGGAGAACCACACTCATTAGTGCTCAACCACTAGGATCACGTTCACCTGTGTTATTCCACAGGCACATCCACTCAACGAATATTCTTCCCCACTACATTAGACGGGAGAGTCATATGGAGTTCATCATATCAAATGTCTTCTCATAAGAGGATAATACATCATCTTCATCTCTATCTCATAATGATGCACCCAGCTCATCGGAATTCACACATTCACCTTGTGCTCAGCCACAAGGACGTCCAACTCAGAATATCTCCTTTCTCACTACGTTACATGGGAGAATCATCTGGAGTTCATCATCTCAACTATATTCTCAGAGTAGGATAATACATCGTCTTCATATCTGTCTCATAACGATGCACTTGGCTTATGGGAATTCACATGTTCACCTTGTGCTCAGCCATAGGCACACCCAACTCAACATATCTCCTTTCTCACTGTGTTATGTTATCACTCCAAGAGTCACTCCCAAACTGTAAATGAGAGTAAGCTTGGTAACATAGAAATAAAAAGACTTGATTGGTTTTGTGGATCAAGAAAAAGAAAACAAGGAAGGAAAAGGACAGTAAGATGTTGTAAATCAATGATGGACCATTGGGATATGGAGTCAAGCAAACACCCTGCTCATTAAATGAAATCAATTTGCATATGAAATAAAGGTTTTTTAAATAGAGTAAGAAAAAGATAACACAAAGAAGAACATCCATAAATCATATATCCTCTCTGTATAAATGAATCCAAGGTACTTGAATGTAAACAGTGACTAATAGGCAAGATACAATAGATCCTCAGATGCTCAAGAATCCATTAATCAAAGGAAACCATGATCCTCAAGGTGTACAATTCATTCAATTAAGAAGAAAAAATAGAAAATAAAACAATAAATACAATCTGATAACACAGATATCATGAACCTTTAATAACATAAATGTTTACAAAAACAAAAGCCCCTCGGGGTTACAATGATCACAGGCAAAGTGCCTCCTACAACTCTCTCATCTCTTTTTCTCATGAATCCAAACCCCCTACCCTCTTATACAATGAATATATATCCATATAGGTCCTTTCCATCTCACCCATTCAAACTCCAACCTCTTTCCCAAAATAGAAACAACTACAAACAGAAAATGACATGTTTTAACTAATTTCCTCCTTTTTAGGAGGCATAATTATGAAACATAGGCTTCCAAACTCCACTTGTAATTCTCAAACCATAACAGTTGTGTAAAATATGATAACGGTTTTTGTATATAATCTCGTTATGAAGAAACAACTCTCTCAGTTTATTTAAATTCATCTCCAGCTGGCCGAAACATGTGTCACAAAAACATGTCTCAAACAGGAAATCACGAAAACTGAAAACATATGGCTCAAATATTCTTTTGAATATCCCAATCCGTGACACCTTTGTGAAAAATAAAAGAGGTTAACTTTCTTGGGTCTTTGCTTGACAATAACCTCCTTTGGAGTTTTAAAATTCATCTTATTTCACCCGGAAATCCTCTTGGAAGTCAACTGGTCAAAAATGTCAATTCAACAGTCTTAAAACAGAGTTTCAGTAGGACGTTCTGTAGCACCACTTATATGTCAAAGAAATCTATAACCATATCATATTTTGAAAACATGAGAGAGTTTTTTGTTATTTGGTATGTGATGAGCAAAATTCTCCTCTAGTTTTCAAAAATTCCTTCCCATTTGTGCATAGTACAATTTTTACGTTTATCGCTCAAAACTGGAAGAAAACGTGTCTACAAAATAACTCTGCACAATTTGGTCTCTGTCAAAATTTCGGTAGCGAATTTCAGTAGAGACCGTCTATGTATCTTGTCAAAATTTTAGTAGCGCCATCACAATTCACAACACCTTCACTTGAACATGTGCAGAATGGGTAGCAACCTCGGTTATTAGCAGCGCCGTTAGTCTTAACAGATTTGGTAGCATTTTAGGTAGTAAAATGGCAGACCATACTCTATATACAATTCCTCAGCACCATTGCACTATGGATTTTTTGTGCTCTTCTGTATGATGAGACTAATCAATAACTTTGAGTTGATAGGTTAGAATCATGTATATGCCTGTAGAGGTTATTTAGTTGCTTATGGAGAAGCAAGCCTCTTCTGGCTGAAAATTCTTGTGATAACATAGGATCCATGGGAGATAGAGTCCTCCCTGTGAGGCTCTAAGAACTCTTGTAGTTTTAGTTCCTTATCCTAGGGATGTGGAGTCAACATTCAACCATTCTCTTAAAAATTCTCAAGGCCTACCTGTATTCATGCAAATTGACTACTATTTATGCAAACCGAAGGAAAAATAAATGCTCGGGCAGGGAGATTATTTCCTACCCTACTCTACTCTAACCAGATCTGCAATTTGGTTAGGTAAATGTTGACTTCCATAACAACCATTCAAGCAATTTTAAAATTGAAGAAACCTTGTCTTTGTCACTGATCAACAACTGATGTTTGAAATGTAACAATAGTGATAAGAATTCATTCAAGAAACCATACTCACCCAAAAATGCTAATGAGTTTAAAAACTCTAAAATATTCAAGTTCTCTTAAATGTAGAATTCTATGAAGGTTGCCACTGGGTCTTTGAAACAGATATCAGAAAAATGTTGATCCACGGAGAACACTTGCTAAACCACGACTACTTCTCTGCTGGAATACTGATGACCTTTTTGTTCTCTTGAGCTAAGATCTTGATCATCCATCATTATAACTTTCTCTTCAGAAAATTTCTCAGAGGATGATGATAAAAAAAATGTTAAAATCATATGAATAAGGATCAGTTAAAAACATATAATTGCCTATGCAATCATCAGTTATCATAGGCTCATCCTGGTTAGCAAACTGATCATAAAATTTTGACTCATACCTGTTTCTAGAGTACTCAGCAAATATTGAAGAATTCTGACTTGAATCTGAAATAAACTCATATTCTTGTTGTTGTTCCAAATATGCTTCAAACTCGTTACCTTCCTACTCAAAATCTGAACCATACTCACAGTTCACTTGTTTATGTGCTTGCATATTTTCAGAGTAAACCCACTCTTTGATCCTCCTAGAAGCATGGATGTTCTCCTCTACCTCTTGAGAATCTTCAAGCAAGCTCCTTAAGGATGAAGAATTCCTTTCTAACAGGAGAAGAGCAAGTTCTGAATGAAGGCCCATAACATAATATATCATGGCAGTTGTCTTTGAAGGCCGGATCTCCAAAGACATATCGTGGTAGATGCTATAAAATCTTCGATTGAAGACAAGAAAAGATTCACCTTGCTCTCTCTTCAAAGCATAAAAATTAGCAAGGTATGAATCTAGTGATTTGTACTCACCCCAATACTTCACAAAAGCATTAGAGAACTCGATCCAAGATCTAATAGAATCATCTCTCAAACCCTTAAACCATACAACAACATCTATGATCAAAGACTTATAGAAAAATCTCACGATGACATCTTCATGAACAATCTCGAACCAATCAATAAAATACTCAAAGGATTCCAAGTGTCTCTCAGTTGAAACTTGATTCTCTCTAGAAAATCGGGGAAGATATTCAAAGCAGTCAAGAGGTTAATGATGAGGGAGATAGGGCAAGCTCAAAGGCTTGAAAATATTCATTTTGATTTTAATTTGAAAGGCAGTGGGCTGATCATGAGAGCTAATAGATTGATGAAAAGGTTCAACAATAATGTAAAAAGGTGCTGAGACCTGAGAGGTTTCAAAAATAATGCCAAAAGGTGTTGAGCTCTGGACAGGATTTGAATCAATTTCAATATCTACAAAATTAGAAGGGTGATCAGATTCAAGAGGAATTGAAATGCAAGACTCATCTTTAAGAATAGGCTGTGACGAGGATAATGAATCAACATCTACAATATAGGGCTACAGGATTTCCTCTTCTAAGGTTGGATATATACAAGAAGTATGATGATTTTATGGATATGCAAAACAAAAAATGATTTTCTTTACATGCGAAGGGAAAAGAATGAAAAAGTTGATAAAGAAATACAACAGTTCATGACACAGACTAATGAACTGATACCTGGATTTAGAATTCAGCCTCTTCATCTTCTGTCAATTGGATCCTCCCCAGTGGAGTCTTTAATAATGGAGTCACTAGGCATATGATACACTCCATTCTGTGTCCTCCTTTTGTCTTCCATCAAAATTCAGATCTATGTCGTTCTTCCCAGGGAAACTAGCTTCACTTTCATTCCCCGACAACGATGCCAATTATGTTATCAATCCAAGATTCACTCCTAGACTGTAAATGAGAGTAATCTTGGTAACATAGAAATAAAAATACTTGATTGGTTTTGTGGATCAATAAAAAGAAAACAAGGAAGGAAAAGGACAATAAGTTGTTGTAAATCAATGATGGACCATTGGGCTATGGAGTCAAGCAAACACCCTGCTCATTAAATGCAATGAATCTACATATCATATAAAGGTTTGTTAAATAGAGGAAGAAAAATATAACACAAAGAATAACATCCATAAGCATATATCCTCTCTCCATAAAGGAATCCAAGGTACTTGAATGTAAACAGTGAGTAATAAGCAATATACATTAGATCCTCAGATGCTCAAGAATCCATTAATCAAAGGAAACCATGATCCTCAAGGTGTACAATTCATTCAAGTAAGAAGACAAATTAGAAAATAAAACAAGAAATACAATCTAATAACACAAATATCATGAACCTCCAATAACATAAATGTTTACAAAAACAAAAGCCCCTCAGGGTTACAATGATCACAGGCAAAGTGCCTCCTATAGCTCTCTAATCTCTCTTTCTCATGAATCCAACCACACTACCCTCTTCTACAATGAATATATAGACATATAGGTCTTTTCCATCTCACCCATTCGAAATACAACCTCTTTCTCAAAATAGAAACAACTACAAATAGAAAATGACACGTTTTAACTAATTTCCTGCTTTTCAGGAGGAAAAATTCTGAAAGATAGGCTTCCAAATGCCACTTGTAATTCTTGAACCATAACAGTTGTGTAAAATATGAGAAAATTTTTGTAGATAATCTCGTTATGAAGAAAAACCTCTCTCGGTTTCTTTAAATTCATCTCTAGCTGGCCGCAACAGGTGTCACAAAACATGTCTCAAATAGGAAATCACGAAAACTGAAAACATAGGGCTCAAATATTCTTTCGAATATCCCAATCTGTGACACATGTGTGAAAAATGAAAGAGTTTAATTTTATTGGGTCTGTGCTTGACAATAACCTCCTTTGGATTTTTAAAATTCATCGTATTTCACCCGAAAATCCTCCTGGAAGTCAACTGGTCAAAAATGCCAGTTCAACAGTCTTAAAACATAGTTTCAGCAGCACGTTCTGTAGCACCACTTATATTTCAAATAAATCTCTAACCATAGCACATATTAAAAAACTAAGAGAGGTTTTTATTATTTGGTATCTGATGAACAAAAATCTCCTCCGGTTTTCAAACATTCCTTCCCATTTGTTCATAGTACAAGTTTTAAGTTTGTCACTCAAAATTGGCAGAAAATGTCTTTGCAAAATAACTCTGCACAATTTAGTCTCTGTCAAAATTTCAGTAGCGCCCATCTGTGTATCCTGTCAAAATTTTGGTAGTGCCATCACATTTCACAACACCTTCACTTGAACATGTGCAGAATGGGTAGCAACCTCAGGTATTAGCAACGCCATTAGTCTTAACAGATTTGGTAGCATTTTAGGTAGTAAAATGGCAGACCATGCTCTATAGATAATTCCTGAGCGCCATGGCACTATGGAATGTTTGTGCTCTTCTGTATGATGAGACTAATAAAGAAATTTGAGTTTATATGTTAGAAGCTTGTATGTTCCTATAGAGGTTATTTAGTTTCTTATGGAGAGGCAAGCCTCTTCTGGCTGCAAATTCTTGTGCTAACATGTTACACAGGAGAATCATCTGGAGTTATTATCAATTATCTATAAGGAGGATGTCATCACTACGTTCCAGTTCCATCTCAGATAGGAAACACAAACCCATCTCAGGGTCTCTCTCTCAGGTCGACTCAATCGGTCTATGTCTTGGAGAATGTCTCACGCAGCTATAATCATCAACAACTGTCACACTGAAGTTGGTGGTGTTAAATCAACAATCACATCAATCTTTGTGAGATCAACCAATAGTCCTTTCTTACACAATACATAGCCCAGTAAGATTCCAAATGGTGCATAGAAAATGAAATTCTTTAAATTCAAATATATTTGAAACTTCTTACACCTATCCAACATCAAGCGCAAAATCTCAATATGATCTTTCAACAGGCTATACACCCTCTAGTCATCTAAGTATGCTTCTAAAAAAGTATGGATGAACTCTTTAAATGTTGCTACAACCACTCTAGAGAATATTGTTGGTGAATTCTTTAATCCAAAATGCATCATTGTGTACTGGTAACACCCCCATTTTTTCACAAATGTAGTCTTATATATTTCTTCCTGCGCAATCCTGATTTGATGATATCTTGAAAATCCATCCGTGAATGAATAGGTTTCCTGTCCCCATACATTTTCCAACACTTCATATATAAATGGTGTATTAAATGGATCATGTAAATGGACATCATTTAACTTCCTTAGATCTACGCAAATTTTGATCCCTCTTGTCTTCTTATCTTGAACCACCATTGGACTAATCCAATCTGATTCTGTGATGGGTTCAATGATTCCAACTTCCAACATCCTGTCTATATTATCTTTCACCTTCTTATTATACATCGGGTTCAATCTATATACTTCTGCATAGTATGTTCATTTTATGTCTTGAACTTGACTTGTAATAGTCTTCTACACTGCTACCAATCTATTATTCCATCCTTATGCGCGACCCACCATCTTGTCGTGGTCACTTTCAACATGACATATAAGGATAATAATCCATGTTGGTATGATATTTGTAATTCATATTTTGTTATAAAATAATCTACATTGGTTAGTCCATCATACCTTGTAGGATCACAGACCTCAGTTACAATCCATCGCAATGCGCGGGTAATTTGAGCACATTTATTTGTGGACACTTCATCCAATATTTATTTTCAATTCTCCAAATATTCTTATGAATATGATGCACATGAACTAATACTTGTCCATATAATCACACCATCAGTTGTATGGTTCACATAATAATCCATCTGCACAGTCATATTATACAGATTGTCAAGCTCTTTTCCCTTCACTGGTTCTACATATGTTATTCCTTTAGTGGGATCTAACAACGCAGTAACCTTAAAGTTTTATACTTCAAATATCATCTATCTCTTCTTCAAATAAATGATATTATGATTTTCAAAGGATGAATAAATTCCAAGGAGTCTTGGGTAATGGGTGCTTCCATCTATTATCTCAATCACTTTGAAATCGGCCATGTTGTACACTCCACCAATACTAACACTTACCCCTATCAACCTTCCAATTGGAATGATCTTATGTTGATTTTCTAATCTCAACTGAATAGGTGACAAAATTAACTTTGGCTAGCCCATCATCTCCCAAGTCTGCCTTGTGATGACATTTGCATCGGATCCTATATCTAGAACAATATTGTCCATGTTGTAGTTTCCTATCTATGCATTGAGTCGAAACTCCTGATTCATTCTCTTATTCCAGTGCACATGATTAATTTCTCTATGTGTGATGGGTATCTCTTTCTCTTGGGCACAACAATCAAAATTCCCACAACATATTCAAAGAAAACTCATATTTCATTAATTCTAAACAACTTTTCAGAAAATTATTCAAAGTGCTTACCTTATCAACTTTCCTTTCTGAATGGTCGTAAACTGGTGGCATATCATATACCAGTGGTATGTCATAAAAATGTGGTGAATTCAATGTAGATGCTATCTGATATTCTCCTATTACTTCCTTCCTCACTTCAGGGATGATTTTAAGAAGGGAAATTTATATTAAAATGTAGAAACCTAGGCTAATCTTACTAGTCCTTAATATGCAAAATGTAAAATGTTTGGAGAGAATTTTGTAAAAATATTCAAATTTCTAAGGATTTTATATAGTTTCTATAAAATCTTGGTGATTTTTAAGGTAAAATAATTTTATTCTATGGAATTTGGGTGAATTGTTTTTAGAAAAAATGGAAATTGGAGAATCTTTTTTCGGGAAAAACCATGGAAAATTAGCCCATTTGAAAAATTTAGACCCTATAATCATCTATGCCTCACTTGCATATAGATTTGTTTCTCCTTTCTAGGGTTAAACAATGGTTGAGACTCTACTATTTTTCTTAACCACTAGTGGATATTGTTTCCTTGATCTGTCTCATTAGTTCTGGTTCTAGTTCCTCTGCACATAATTGTTGTTATCTTAGGTTTTTCATCGCACGCCTCTACTGTGATCATCTATACATTTGTGTTTCTCTTTTCTTTCCATTTCTCGATTAATGGTGGAAAAGCTTCCATCGCATGGTCTAGTGCTATACAATATGTACATGTCGTGTAGGGATTCAGGTAGTCTCACACTAGATGTCCATGCTAATTACAATTATAACATATAATAGGTCATTTACCTTTGTCGAATCCTCCTCTTTTGCGGCCTCTGAACGCTCCTCTTCCTTCTTGATTATAATATCTTGGAGTATTATAATGTGGCACTCCTTCAAATTCTTCTTCCTGGACTCTATATGCATCTGTAGTGCACTCTCTCATCAAATAAAATGAACAAAAATCCTTCCCTTCATGTCCAACAGACTTTAAAAGTTACAAAATATATTTCTCAAAATACTCTAGTACTTATGCATCAATGAGAAATTATAAGGGTGGCGATCCACCATCCTACAAATCTCACACCCTAACCCTGATGGATCCAAAGCTCCTGTATTACTACTGAAAAGTTGGACATTTATTCTTATGATGTCCTTCTTTTTTACATGTGGTACACCATATCTCCTCGTTCTTTTCTTCGCCTTCACGAGATCTTGCAACTGAATAGTCAGTGCTTTCAACTGTGACTCCACTAGGGCCATCCCCATGCCATTTCCCCCTATCGGGGATGCTTCTAATTTCATTACAATTTATAATGCTTCTAACTGTGACACGATATTCTATTTCATCAAAGGGAATCATATATGTGGAAACCGTCCTTCAATAAACCATTATATGTGTTGTTCATCTAGAATTTTGAACATCAACCGATCTTTCAGTATATTAAATCTTTGATCATAGTTCCACCTTGATTCATTTACTATCTTTTTTATCTCCTCCAACTCAGTTATGCACTGTGACTCATACTTAGGTTTTTGAAACTCTTTCAATAAAGAATTCCTTACCTCTACCAGTGTTCTTGTTTGTCACATGGGTTTTGTAGTCTAATATTTCATGTACCATAAAAATACATGATATATGAATGTCATTTCAAACTGCGCAATCTTTACATTATCATATTGGACGTTATTCATAATCCATATTGTCTCACAAATGAAAAAATGTTGTTTTGGATCCTCTATCACTTGTTGATGTTTCTCTATCATCGGGTAGAAATTCTCCCAGATTGGTCATGCTGCTTTGACCAAGGTAAATGACTCATTTACTCACAAAGCTTGCTAGTGGTGAATTGCATAGGCGTAGTCTTTCTCCCGACGAGGAGTGGATAGACTCGAGATTCTCTCACATTTCCTTCTCTAGGATGGAGTGAACTATATTAATTAGACATGCACGTGAGGAAATAATCATGAACATAAATGTAATATATATAATATAATGTATAAATATATAAATAATCAATAATCAATAATTAATTAATTAATGAAAAGACAATAATGGAAAGGACATGTCCATTAAATGAAAAGGCACTCTTTCCAAGTATATATATTAGGGCCCTCAATTGTAATATATCATCTCATATAATATTTACTTACAACAAACTCTCATCAAGTCTGGTAAGTCTTGTTGATATTTCCAGTGTGTAATAATTATATGATAACATTAGCATTTAAATAATAAGGAAATAATTGTTAGATCTAAAAATTAGAAAAATTAACATGGTATCAGAGTGAAGTTAAAATATTTCAGTGTCATAGCTAGTATAAGTCTTTTCTGAAGATATTTAAAATCTTTCAGTGTGAGACATGATAGATCTGCTTCAAATATTTTATTTTCTGCAATTGTATGGTCTTGGTCATGACTGACCTGTGCACATAGAGAAACCACATTCCCTTTGGTTGAAATTTTCCTAATTACAAGGTGTGATTGCTTTAAGGATTTCACTACATAGTGCGACTAGCTCTTTTTGTCACTCTCTATTTCTCTATCATATGGTGTCCAGTCTCGAAGTAGAAGACACGTTGGATGGTGCTACAGATTTCAAATTCTAGAATACCAATATTCTCTTCATCTTGGATGAAAATGAGATTCAAAATTATATAAAACAAAATGTATCATTTCCCGAAAGTGATAAAGATAAATCCATGCAAAAGAAGAATGAAGCAAAGGCTAGGAGGATCTTTATAGATTTCATAAAATATCATTGATCCCACACATTGTTGAGTTGAAAAATGCCAAAGAAATGCTTTACGCCCTGGTGGGATTGGCAACGCTCTTTCAGACACTATTGCAGATGGAAGTGATATTTGGTTAGTGGAAAGTGGTGCTTACAGGTACATTATAGGTTCCCATAATTGTCTCTTGGATTTGGTTGAGGGAGTCATCATTGAGAGTAGAACTTGGTGATAATTCCAAGTATGCAGTGATAGGAGTTGGGACAACTTCATTTCAACTAGAGTCCGAAGATACTATTCATATACAAGATGTGTTATATGTACCAGGGCTAAAGAAGAAATTTCTTTCTACCTCATCACTAGAGGATAAAGGCTATAGAGTTGCATTCATGAATGGAAAGGTTCTTATATTGCCTAAGGGATAGAGTATAGACTCTACAACAATGATTGATGTTTGAGAGGGATGTCTATAAATATTGTTGGGATGACCATCCCAGGCATTGATACATGAAAACATCAGTTTTTGTGAGCTATGCCATTGGATATTTTCACACTTACATTGCATGGATTTACCAACATTGAATAGGATGGTCACATGAATTCTAGAGCTTCAAGTAGAGCACGATGGAATTTGCAAGGGATGTGCACTTGGAATTAATTCCAAGGGATGTTTTCCAAGTAGTGATATAAAGTCCAAGGAGATCTTGGATCTAGTACATTCAAATGTATGTGGACCTATGAAATTTGCATCTTTGGGTGGATCCATATACTATGTGATATTAATTGATGATTTCTCTCAGAATACATGGATCTTCTTCATGAATACCAAGGAGGAGGTCTTCAACAAATTCTAGGAGTTTAGGTCTTAGGTAGAGAACCTAATAGGGAAGAATATCAATGTGTCGAGGTTAGATATTGGAGGAGCATACACTTACAGGGGCTTCAGTGATAAGCAAAGAGGCATGGATCAAGAGGGAGTCAACTCTTCCTTACAACCCACAACATAACGAGGTTACAAAGTAGAAGAATAGGTCCATTGTAGAGGTTTCTAAATCCATGATTCATGATCAGGATTTTCCATGTTCTTATGGGGATAGGAATCCAATACAATAGTGTACATCTAGAACAGGATTCCTCACCGAATCTTGGGGGAAAATATTCCTAAGGAGGCTTTCACAAGTCTAAAACCAGAGGTCAGTCATTTCAGGATCTTTGGTTTTCCAGTCTACATTCACATTCCCAAGCAGAAAAGGACAAATTTGGAGCCTTTTTGGAAGAAGGGGATGCTCGTTGGATACAACCAGACATCAAAGGCTTACATAATCTACTTTCCATTACTACTCCATATAGAGGTCAGTTGGGATGTCACCTTTGATGAAGAAATAGCCTTAAGGAGGTCCAAAGAGTCTCACATAGAGATCTATGGTGAGAAGAAGGAGGCTCTGAAGGATGTGGGTTCAAGTGCCTTTGTTCCAGTTGATCATTCTTCAGACTATCAGGAGAATTCAGTAGAGCCAGCTAAACCAGTGGACCTACCTAGAGTCATTTTTCCAGAGACTAGGAAGAGGCTAGTTTGGATTCATGATACATTGTAGGATGCAGAGAGGCATGCATCTCCCCATGGTACTTTTAGGAAACGTATATGACCTAAACATTATCAACTTATATGACTTTGATGAGTCAAATCATTGATTCTGAGCCTTCCAATTATGAGGAGGCAACAAGCCAACAAATTTGGAGAGATGCACTGATGGAGGAATATCAGTTTATCATGAAGAATGATGTGTGGGAGATTATGACAAGAAATGAGGGGAAGTCAGTGGTGACTTCCAAGTGGATATACAAGATCAAGCATGCAGTAGATGGAAACATCAAAAAGTATAAAGTGAGGCTCATGGCAAGAGGGTTATCCTATAAAGAGTGAGTGGAAGGTGAGGAGATTTTTTCTCCAGTCACCAAGTACACTTCCATCAGGACCATTATTTCCATTATAGCAGTCATGGATTGGATATTAAACCAGATGAATGTAAATAATGCATTCCTCAATGGTGTTATTGAGGAGCATGTGTACATAAAACAACCTCGGGGATTTGAGGTACATAGGAGGGATTCTCATGTTTGCAAGATGAAGAAGGCCTTGTATGGAGTCAAGCAGGAACCTAGAGCATGGTACTCTAGGATTTATGGATACTTGATGAGATTGGGATTAACCAAGAATGAATTAGATCCCAAAATTTACTGCAAGGTTGTTGATGGTGATTCATTTATCTTGGTGTTATATGTTGATGACTTGTTCCTTACGAGAGCACACCGACTCATCGATCAATGCAAGAGGGAGTTGGCCTCCAAGTTCAATATGAAGGATCTTGGATTGATGAATTATTTATTAGGATTGGAGGTGTGGGAAAAAATAGGTGAGATCTTCCTCAGGAAAGGGAAATACACAATTGAGATCTTGAGCAGATTCGGTATGATGGACTACAAGTCCATGGCTACACCTATGATGAAAAATCTGAAGAATTTGAGTGATTCCTCTTCAGATTCATATATGGTGGATTCCACTATGTACAAGATGTTTATTGGATCTTTGATGTACATATTTAACACCAGGCTAGATATTTTCTTTGTAGCGAACACACTGAGCCAGTTCATGGTTGAACTGAGGCACTTCCATTGGGTTGTAGTAAAGCATGTGTTGAGGTACCTACATGGTACAGTTGGATATGGCATGAGATATGAATTAGGTGGTGAAGTAAGGTTGTATGGATATACTGATTTTGACTGGGAAGGGAGTGCAGTGGAAAGAAAGAGAACCTCAGGGTGTTCCTTCATCTTAGGATCAACTATGATATTCTGGTTTAGCAGGAAGTAGAATTTTGTATCCCTTAGTACAACAGAAGCAGAGTATATCACAACCAGTGTCATAATTTGCAAAGAAGTATGGCTTCAGAAAATTCTTGGAGGACCGTTCGATCAAGAGCTATATATGGGATTAATACACTATGATAATCAAAGCTATGTCAAGGTTTCAAAAAATCCAATATTTCATGACAAGTCAAAGCACATTGAGATCAAATATTAGTTAATACAAGACATGGTGTTGGTGACTTGGGATGACCCTGGTTCTGATCTCAAATATGTTTCCAACAAAACTCTCAAAACTATCGGCCCTCCTGGTAAACCAGAAGGAAACGTTGCGCACATAGTGCACAATGCAGTCTCACCCAAGATAGATTTATGGGGGATTGCAGTACTCAGGATTTTTTAGTATAGAAATGAGTGGGGATTGTGTTTTGATTCTTCTTCCTATGCATCAACATTATTTATCATTTATCTATTTATAGGATTCATTCATCATTAATGTATGCATGCATGTTGTTACAACTATTTTTAGCCATTCCTTCTTTACTGATGATTAAAATAATAGTAAACAAATTGTTCACAACACATAGAACATAGTATTTTACTATGGTTCACCCCCTCCTAGGTATATGTCCACAAAGATCCGACTATTCTTCTCTTTTATTCATTTTGTTGCAAAATCTACATTGTGTGCATTACATCTTCAAGATTACAATCAAAATGAGGGTAAGTTCCCTCTAGGAGGATGACTAGATCACACAAGGCTCCACATCCTATGACCTAACCCTCGAACTCTAGCTTATTCCAGTCTACCACAATAACCATAACAAAATCCACTACACTCAATAGCTTCTGAACCAACGCTCAACCTATACCTCCTAGGTATTTATTTATACTACTATATTGGCTTATATCCGTTACAATATTGTCAAAAACAATAACCCTAATCATGGTTAGGTCTGTCTGTATGCGCGCCATGTTGCTTTTTCTCCTACATGATTATTTTCCTTCTTTTTCTACATGCTGCTTTTCTACCTCCTAAGGCACGTTCTCCAAAAATAGACCTTCTCTTCCAACATTAGGTATGCACCCAAAATTGATCCTTCTTCCCAAAATAGGCCTGTTCCAACACATGGTACAAAAGTGAGTAGTAAAGCTAGAGTACATATCCATGGATGAAAAAATTGCATACATTCTAAGAAAGCCTTTGTCTAAGACAAATTTGTATAATTCAGAGACAAGCTTGGTGTGATATAGATTGCCTCCCTCATTGAGAGGGAATGTTTATGTTTCTGCAGTTAGCAACATCGGATAGACATTCTCCCACATTGGTCATGTTGATTCGACCAAGGGAAATGCCTCATTTACTCATATATCTTTGCTAGTGGTGAATGGCCTAGGCGTAGTCTTTATCCTGATGAGGAGTGGATAGACTCGAGATGATCTTACATTTCCTGTTGTAGGATGGAGTGATCTATATCAATTAGATGTGCATGTGAGGAAATGATCATCAACATAAATATAATATATAAATAATATATTTATAATATAATGTATAAATATATAAATAATCAACAATTAATAATTAATAATAAATTAATTAATGAAAAGACAATAATGGAAAATACATGTTCATTAAATGAAAAGGCACTCTACCCAAGTATATATATCAGGGCCCTCAATTGTAATATATCATCTCATACAATATTTACTTACAACAACCTCTCATCAAGTCCACTAAGCCTTGTTGAGATTTTCAATGTGTAATTATTCTATGATAACAATAGCATTTAAATAATAAGGAAATAATTATCATATATGAAAATCACAAAATTTAAAATCCTTGCTCCATGGAAGACACACATTCTTAAGGTAGGATCTACTCCTACCATCATGTTCTACACTATATTTTTTTCTAATAACACTAACCAATTCTGACTTGGCATACTACTTCCACTACTTTGATTACTTCTACTACTACCTTTACTTCCATCACTAACTATAATCAACAAAGCTTCATATATAACCTCAGTTCCTGGCGACGCAGAATCTAATCTGAGTGAGATCTTATTCTACCGGATTGAGATCACGGATATTTTCTTCTATTCATAGACTTCCTTCGATATGGAGTATCACACCAGTATATCTTTCCTTTTTATGACTATGTTTCCCCTCTCTCTTAGCCTCATTAGTCTTCTTATTCAGTCTGAATCTCTTACCACTATGAAATACTACAATCTCTGTGTTCGTAACACAATCTTCTTATTTTGGCATCCTCAACCCATCAATTCTTCATTCCTTCTCTTCATCTGTCTTTATGCTTGGAGCATTCTCTAGTCAGCCCCCATTTCACCTATGTGAATGAAGGTGCTTAGCAATCAAATTCCATTTTCATAACTCCCTTGTCACACAATAATGTCTTAATCAAAGTAGATAGTGACTTTAGGTATCTTCTGCACTGTCCATTAAACAAATCCCTTTCAACAACACTATACGACTGAGTACAATCTATGGAAAATTCAGTAATATAACCTCCCAACACACTTTCCAGCCAGTATTCTACTACATGTGATACCCGATTGCTTATAGAGTTTACTTACCTAATTAACTCAGGATTCCAATTTATCGAAATGACAGTACAAAATATTTCGATATATTCAATTAGTATTTGGATCCACAATGCTAAAATACTCAAAAAGTCAGTGAAGAAAATTTCATTCAAATCTATAAACACATACCTTTGTACCGATTTCTCTACATTGATCCATGAATTCTTATTCTGATCTAAAACAGACTCAATTTCCATCACATCCAAACATTGTCCAATATCCTCCTTAGTAGGCCTCCACACCCCCCTCAATCACAAATCCCAGTCACAGTAACGAAACCATTTGTTGGCATGAAATGTTAGGATATTTAGACACTTAGGAGTTAGTTAAGATCTACTTGGTATAATGTGTCATTAGGTAAAAGCGTGTTTCTTTAGTATGCATTAGTATGCATTTGTAGTTAGGAAATCTGATGGTCACGATATGTTCTTGACATAGAGTGATCTGACGATTCATACTCTCCTCGATATTAACGACCATTGATCCATGGATTAACACTTGATTGGTCCATGATCTCTATTTAAAGAGCATGGAGGGTCATTTTTTGATGATTGATTGCGAGAAACTCTTTTGTAAAATCTCTATGTAATCTTTTTATTTTGCATTAATAAACTGCTCCAAGTGGTCACGTTGGCTGGGGCCGTGGATGTTTCCCCGTATGGTTTTTACCACGTGAAAACATCAGTGTGTTGATATTTGATCTAGTTATTTGAGTTGTTACTGAATGTGTTCTCCCTCTATTGGACTACCTGTGTTGTCAAACATGGTATCAAAGAATGTTTGAAGACCCGCTCCTCTTGTAGATCGAGATCGTGAAGCTGGTTTCCTCATCTCCATTTTCTGTCATTTTCGTACATTTCTGGGCTGATAGGATTGTTCCATTGTGTCTGGAGCACTCATTTTAGTTAGGAACACTTTTTGTTTCACTCAAAAATATTTATGTTTTCCCAAGATACGACCATTTCAGTCAGATCCAGAGGTATAAAGCATGAATACACATTTTTTAAATTTTTGTAGAGTATCATTTTGGTTTTATTTTGGTTTTGTATTATTTATTTCTGGGTTTCTACTCTTTTACATATGTGTATTCTCTTTGTCCCGCGCCCTATGCGATCTCAGAAAATCAGAAACATATAGGAGAGGGTGCATCTTTCGGGTAAGCTAATCGAGATATAACCCGTGTTGTCATCGAGAAGCAAAAAATAATTCTTGTGTGAAAAGGGTTTTTTTTTTAGCACGCTCTCCAAGGTCGTCTTCAACAAAAACAACAACAACAACCTCAATCCTCCTTCTAAACATTACAATTTGTTTTTCTAGACCATTTGGTTAAAAGTTGCCTTATTAAGTAAGAGGTCTTGAATTCAAGTCTCTCTTTTGTTACTTTTTTTGAAAAAGTTCAAGATAAAATTGTAAAGTGTATTTCACTTCAAGTATAAAAGTGAATCACTATAAGTAGCTTTAATATTTTATTTTAGAGTTATTTATTTTGCATGCAACTTTTCTTTGTAAAAGTGATCCCCACTTCTCTTTATAAAAGTGGGTCACTTCATAAAGCAACTTACACTACCACGTGGTCCTTTGGTTATTGTTTACGCTTTGTTTTTAAAGGGAATAACTCTCACATCCAAAGTCCGTTTTTCAGTGCCGTTTTTTTTTAAAACCGCATAATTTTTCGAGATATTTCCATCCAGATCATCAGTTTCATTTTTTAAATCCATATTATCTGCATATTTAATATGGCTTCTACAAGCCTGTATGGGTGTAGACCGATTGGCATGTGTCGTGTAAATGGAAGGAATTGTGTAAAGGAGTTCTCAAGTTCGATTCTCACCCTGCTTTATCTATGTTCCATTATTGTGGGGTGTGTGGCGCACCTGGGGTTATAGTGGTAGCAGACGGGTATCGACCATGTGTCACGTAAGTATGAGAACCATGAATTGTCGATTCCCCCAACATA